>CM076584.1:1404832064-1404922483 GCA_034641835.2 Pinus albicaulis
AGAAACCAAGGAGCAGATGCCAATCTTGAAGACTCCATTGCTTGCCAGATCCGCCATATAAACATAGACTAAGCATGTCTTGCAAGTTTATCTTCTTACTGTTTCAGTTCATCTGAATCTATGCTCTTTTTGTTTTTCAGGTTTTTTTGAAAATTAGAAGCAAGAGGGTGACAGCAGACATCACTGCCACACCTCTCTCTACTACTTATATATCACCTCTTGTAACCATTGGAGCTTCGTCTCCCTCTTTTTGAATACTAATAGCAACCGACTTTGGTTAATAATGAAAAGAAAAAAACAACCTTGACAGAGTGAGGAAATTAATCAAGAATGATTCTCCTTAAGTTTATAGACTAATCATGTCTTGCAAATTTATCTTCTTACTGTTTCAGTTCATCCAAATCTATGCTCTTTCTGTTTTTCAGGTTTTTTTGAAAGTTACAAGCAAGAGGGTGACAGCAGACATCACTGCCACACCTCTCTCTACTACTTATATATCACCTCTTGTAACCATTGGAGCTTCGTCTCCCCCTTTTTGAATACTAATAGCAACCGACTTTGTTAACACAAACAATTAAGAAAAAAAAAAAAAAAACCTTAACAGAGTGAGGAAAATAATCAAGAATGATTCTCCTTAAGTTACAAGCCTTTCAGGCCATTCCAATTTAACATGGGCTACTTCATTACATAACTGCCTCTTCGTTATAAAACCGACTATCCGGTAAATTCCATTAATTACAATTAGTTGTCATATTTCAACAATAAGCAAATATTTTTGAGGATTTAAAAAAAATCCATATTTCTTACATATTTAATTTTAAATTCTACGAGTTTGTACTATGTCTTAGAATCATGGGGCAATGGTCATGTGAAAAGTAACTCAACTTCAACTCTGGGTTGCTGCAGAGGATCACTCTCTCAATGTCGGTGTTCAGAAGGGAAGGCGCCCTTTTCAGAGACATGAAACTAGCGTTCGATGCAAACATGTTTTGAAGACATTACTTTAGGCCTCCGAGAATTTTACAGACTGTTGTTAAGCAATCTGGATGCCTTCCATATATATGCCAAGTCTGTTCCAGTAAGGCTCAGCTGGATGTTTTCATCAGCTCAATCTTGGGCTTCAACTGCAGATCAACATTAAGAAAGAGAACAGCTGGGTACACAATGATCGCCCTTGCCAGATCTTCAGTAACCCCCAAGTCTCTGAAGACCTCAATCGCTTGCTGGGTTGTGTTTGGTGGATCTAATTAAATCTACGAGGGTATAAGCAAATACTTTTGACAATTTGAAAAAGATCCATATTTTTTACATATTCAATTTGAATTTCTATGAGTTTGTACTATGTCTTAGAATCATAGTGCATTGGTAATGTGAAAAATAAAAGTAACTCACCTTCAACTCTGGGTTGCTGCAGAGGATCCACATTGGGTTTCATTATTGTCTCAATTTCGATGTGCAGAAGAGAAGCTGCCCTTTTCAGAGACATGAGACTAGCGTTCGATGCAAACATGTTTTGAAGATATTGGACTTTGGGTATCTGACATTTTTGCAGACTATTTACAAGCAATCTGGATGCCTTCCATACATATGCCAGATCCGTTCCAGTAAGGTCCGGCTGAATGTCTTCATCCGCTCAATCCTGGGCTTCAACTGTAGGTCAACTTTACGAAAGAGAACCTAATCTGGGCACACAATAACCGTTCTTCACAGAACCTGAGTAAATCCCGAGTCTCTGAAAACCTAAATCGCTTATTAGGTTACGGTTGGTGGATCTAATTAAATCCACGAGGGTATAAGCAAATACTTTTGACGATTTGAGAGAAAAAATACTTATATTTCTTACGGATTCAATTTTTAACTTATGAGTTTGTACTGTCTTAGAATCACGGGGCATTGTTCATGTGAAAGATAAAAGTAACTCACCTTCAACTCTGGGTTGCTGCAGAGGATCCACATTAAGTTTCATCATTCTCTCAATGTCGGCATGTGATGAGACCAGCCTTGGATGCAAACATGTTTTGAACCTATTGGACTTTAGGTCTCAAACATTTTTGTAGACTGTTGTCAAGCAATCTGGATGCCTTCCATACATATGCCAAGTCCGTTCCAGTAAGGCCCATCTGGATCTTCATAAATCCCGGGTCTTTGAAGAGCTCAACCGCTTGGTGGGTTGTTTTGATAGGATCTAATTTGAACAGAGATGCTGTTCTTCTCATGACCGCTGATAGTTGAACATTAATTACTTCCAGTCATCGCTGAGCGCTCAGAATTGAGATTGAAATACTATCAGCAGTAAATAAGGGTATCATTGCTCAGAACGAGATCCACCAATACAGCCTAACAAGCGGTTCAGCGCTTCAACGACTCATGCCCTGCTGAAAGCTGAAGCTACCCAACTCACATTCGTTGAGTTAGAAATGAAAATGTAATCATGAAATATCAGAAACGTGTGGCTAGCAATATATTTGTGACAGAAAACGGTCGATTCCAGACCAAACTAGTTTGATAGAGAGCGCATTGGATTCCAAGGGCACTATACCGGAAAAAGTGAGGACAGTCGGTTGATTCCAGGTTAAAACTAGTTTGGTAGCGAGTTAAGGGTTATCCTTTAATATTTTTATTTACCATATTTTATTTTGAATTTATATTATTGAAATTAGTTAAATTATTATAAAACTGTTAATATATAATTAAAATAATTTTTAATTTTTATTATTTATTTTAGTATAGGTTTTCAGAATTTTAATTGTATTTAGAGTGATTTTCTACCCTAATATTGTGGAGATGTTGTAATGTAATGTTTTGTTTAATATTTTGATTAAAAAAAATAAAATTTATAATGATTAATAAAATATTTTGACTCAATTAAATTACATAAAAATAAAAATATAATAAAATAAAATAAAACAAAACAATCTAGATTCATTGTCATCAAATCTTTTGACATGCAATTTTTTTTAGAGTGATAAGAGATTTGATTCCTCTAAGTGCTTGGTAGGAGTTAAGATGGATCTAGGATAGTTTAATTTGACATTTATGAAATATTTTAAAATATTATTAGTCGTTAAGATTTTATCCAAAAAATAGCAATGTGTTTTCTACTCATTCAATTAACTTTAAAAAAATAAAAAATGCCATATGAACATGATTTATTGTTTTTTGGGCAATGGTTCATCAAGTGCAAGGAAAAAAACAAAAATGTACTCTTTATTTGCAAATAAAAAGTGAGTTATTGTGTTGAACACTGCTTTTTATAGTCCATGTTACCCATCCATATCCCTGGTTCTTAAAGATGTTTACGTTTCTTGCCTAGTTCTTAAATATGTTTACGTCTTTTCCTCTCTGCATTTTAGTTGTGGGGTTCTGGTAGGTTCTTTGGTCACTCATCCTCCTGAGAAGGGTGTAATAAATTGCCATCACCCTCAATTTGTGGAGGCCTCTGTTATCATTGTTTGTTCTGATTTTTTTGTTGGCCTTGCATGGTTGTACTTCATTAATTCATGTCTGCTCGTAGAAGATTTTGCATGGTGTGGTAATGGATTTGCATGTCCGTCTCTAACTTTGGACTGTTTTTTTCCCAACCTTCTCTGGTACGCTTCTTTCTTTTAGCCTCTGCATGTCTTTGTAGCTAATCCTTATGGTAGTCAACATCTTTGGGAAATTGATCGTATGGCCTATAATGATTTTCCTGTGGGTGGTGGGTTGATAATGTATGGCTGCAATGGTTCAGGTGGAAAGTGGGTCAATGCTCTGGCTAAACCATTGGTCTTGTTTCCAAAATGTTCATAATTTTAATTTTTGGGCTCGTAAAGGTTATTGTATGTTCTTTCGTCTGGGTTTTTCGAGCTATTGGTGTATGTCATGAAGTTGTTACACAAAGTATGAGGGGAGTCTTCTCTGTAGTCGGGGCTAGTTATGGGGTTCTATTGCGTTTGTTCCATAGTATTATGTTTACGATTAACAATTTGAAGGGTTGGCACACCAATTCCTGGAAGGCTATGTCCTGCCTGACTGTTAAGGTGTTGCCAAACGCGCAAGCTAGTATCTCTCCTGGTAGGGATGTCAAGTATCCGGTGGCTCCTAAATAGCACCCTGTTATTCTTATCAACTCATGTAAATTTGATATTGCCATGTTGTGTACTACTGCAGGTCTTCCTAGCAATTCTTACCTGCACAAATATTTGTTGGACAATGGTTAAAGCTCAATCGACCAAGAAGGAAGGAAAAGCCAAGGGGAAAGCCAAAGCTGGAACATCCAGATGAGCACGGAAGTCTGGTAAAGAGATAATGGAGAACCTATTTCAATCTTACTCGAATGGCACTCCCAACCATATCAAATCCTTGATCTCCGGGTGGGAACGAGATGCATGGGCAAAAGAGGAAGCGAAAATGGCCGAGGAAGATATGGACCCGATTTTAATTTATCCTGGTAATACCCGCAACAGGTTGTCTCTTTTCCAACGGTCGATTCGTACCTATTGGACCCTGGAATGTCTATTGGTGAAGGTGATTGTCACAGTCCAAGAGAATGGGGGAGACCTGCATGCGGCCTCAATTCTGGCAGAAATTTGCAGAGATATCCAGGAGATCAATTTACAACAGCACCACCAGAACGTTCGACTCGGACGTATCGACATACAGTTGCAAAGCATGCATCAGGTTGACATGCCAGGATTGAGTGTCAAAGACCTGGCACCCATAGAGTCTTCCGAGGACTAATTTTTCTGAATTTATGTTTTTTTGCAATGAAAACGGATAGCATTTACTTTTTCTATATGTTTATGGATGTTAAGATAGATAATAAACCCTTAAAGATAGTATGAGACTGCTTTAAGATGTTTAAGTTTTTGATGGCCTATAACTCTTTAAGACGACCAACATACCTGGTTTCCTACGGGCAGGTTGAGGTCAGAAGTTGTATATTTCTATGACCTGCATTTTGGTTTTATGAATAGAAAATAGAAAGGCACTGCTAATTTTACTATATATATATATATATATATATATATATATATATATATATATATATATATATATGTATATATGTGTGTGTGTGTGAGTAATCCTAGGAGAAAAATTTTCTCCTAAGATGTAGATTTCCAACTAGCACCCTCACATGATCCTCAAACAATAGCTTCTAAGATGTCTCTCATCCTTTCATTGGTCAACTCATCCACTTGATCACCATGCTCAACCAATGAAGGAAGGTCAATGACCATGAGGTACATTAGCCATTGCTTCGTACGAAATTCTTACATTCAATGCTTTAGGCATCTAAGTAAGGATCATGGATTGAAGACGATGGCTTATGATGCTTGAAAGTTATGCTTGTTATCTTATTTCACCTTGGTGGTCATCTCAAGTCTATCCCATAGCCCAAGAAAATTAGGCATTGATCTCTTATTCACTCATCACCCCAGGCCCATCTTTTACATTTACTTTATTTTTCCACTACATTGGTGACAATGTTCTATTTATTCCGATTCCTACTACTTTAAGTGAACCTAACCGATAGGGAAACCCCCTTGATTAGCAAACTCATTTTGAGTCTAAAGTGCAAGGGAGAGTTAGTGACTTGACAATGAACAACCTCCCAAGTTCCACAAGGCTAGCATTAATCTTTGGGACTTTGAGTAAATGTGCTAGTTTCTATGGCATTGTAATTCCAAATTGTTCCTTCAATTCTCAAGTGGCTAGTAATAGAGAGAAAAAACACTATAAATGTTAGTTGTTGAGGTTGTTGAAATGGTAATGAGAGGGAAAAAAGTTGATTTTACTTGAGTATAATGGGATGCAAAGAAATATCAATATCTGTTATATTTCTGCATTAGTATTCAATACCTAAAAAATATTCTTATTTGACAAAGCCTAAGGAGGTCATAATTAGATAGTATCTTTACCATGGTCCACACCAAGCAATGGGCTTTTATTTTTGTCAAATTCCAATGAATATCATGATGCCTTCAAGCACAATAAATGTATTCAAGAAGATATAACAAGATGTGAGTTACTCTCCTTCTACACATGGAAATTTGAAAACATGGGTCATACAAGGAGTTTCTTTACTCGTATTAGGCTCACTATGCTGAAACATCAAGTAGTCTCACATGCAAAAAAAAAGTCTCTCAAGGAAAATATTTTGGAAGTCTGTGATCTATGTGTTTTATTCTGTGAGACAATACATTTTGATTTATAGTTGTTGCATTTTCAAACTAAAGACGGAGTATAGATAGATCCTAACAAGAAGTCAATCAAAGGATCCTCTCATTGAAAGTATATATGTGTATGGATGGTACATTTGTGCATGGTGCATGTAGACTTGTCATAGATTCTGTGGTGAAAGTGATGTATGTTGCTCATGTCTTCTATATCTTAGATTTTGTTTGAAAAAATTACCATAAATCTTTTTAAATCAATCACATTCACTAAATCACAATGTAAGGATATCCAATGTAGGTGACTAGTTTCTCAAGTTGCAGGCTTCTTGAGAGGTCAAGTTTCTTAGGTTGTTTGGCCATCCATATATTATGTTCCTTCATCTCAACAAGAATTCAAACGTATATGTTATATTCAAGGTTAACTTTAATTCAAGAGTGCCTATAGATGTCATTATTGATATATTAGCATCTCATTCTATTTTTGAGTGAATTTGAGGCTTTTATAGACTTTATGTGAAATAGTTATTTCAAATTATGGACATTTATGAGAGGGACTCTAGACCCAAGTTATGTGAAAGTGTTGATATTATATGGTACTCGTAAGGCAAACAAAAATAAGTTGTGGAGGATAAAAGCCTTGGTGATTAATATGGCTCAAACTTATATAAGAGCTTAGCCATTTTCCTCAAATTCCAATGCCAACATTTCCATCAAAGCCACTTTGGAGTTTGGCTAAAAAGTTTATAAAATCACATGAGTGCTTTCAAACCCACTTGATTGAACCCTTGTGTTCAATAAACAACCATTTCAAAGAAAATAGGAGAGATTAAATCCCTTGCACATGTGATCCCCAAATGAAAGGAAATTGTCATGAGAGTACTTGGTTCATAGAAAATCAAGTTGGATCCTCCAAGGCATGGGTTTTGTTCAAATAAATTTCTAAATCGGAGATGACATATTTCTCAATATCACTCTCTATTTCTAGTATATTTGCTAAGATGGATTAATATCTAGGATGCATGAGATAATGAAAATCCATGGTAAGGGACGTTATAGAATATTTTAAAGAGTCATTCTAATTGTCCGAACAACTATCTAGAATTCATTTCTTTCAAAATGGAGCTCTTGAGTGAAGAATAAACAACCCAACCATCTTGTATGATTGTACCTTACATTAGGTGGTTTAGCTAACTAGGGATTGACCTACTAAGGATTCTCTCTCTTTATAAAACTATTGATGCACATTTTCATTCATTTTTAAATATATTTTATATTTGGTCAAAGCTTGAGTTTATTCAGGGGATGAGAAAGCAAGGTTCATTGGGTAAAAAAATTACACATTTTAATCCTACATCAAAACCTGTGATCCAGGTGGATATTGGTGGCCACCCACCTATTCCACCTAGAAGTCCAATCAGTTTCACCAATTTCCTTTTTTTATAGCAACATTTACTATTTTTAGCAGTTTTTCGGGTCCTAAACTTCCGGAGCAGTTTTGATCCCCTAAACAACGTTTTTTGAGGTCTGTCGCATGATTATGGGCCTATGAAAAAACCTATATTACTCAGAGAGATATTTCCGATGATATATCGTACACGCCAAACAAAGATAATATGACCAAGTTACGACCCTGGGAAGTTGGCTTCCCAACTAACCCCAACGGGCCCACAAACTCTTGGTGTTTCATCTCCTGGGGTTAGGGTTTTCCTATGTTGTTAAATAATAAAAAGGCCCTTGAGCCTCATTGTAACAGATTTCAGAGGCCTGTAGGCACCACATCTCTTCTCAAAGATAAGCTACCAACACCCTAGCTAGTTTATTTCCATTATGTCTATAAGCATATATTTCAGTTATTTTATATTAATGAAATGAAGTTTTATTTCTGCTGCATCTCTGTGTTTATGTGTATTTTTGTATTTTATTGCGTTCCTACATAAGTCTGGATCAGTGGTATCAGAGTGGTCTATTATTTCTCGATCCTTCTTTGCATTTCCCCAACGAGGTCGGGGTATAAGGAGTTAAGGCTTGATCTGGTGGAACCTTTGCAAGATCAACCTTGCAAAACTCGACAACTGCCCATGGGGGAAGAAAATAAAGACAAGGGAGCAGGAGATCCTATCAAAATATTTCTCAAGGAGGCCCTCAAGAAACAAAGGAACGCGATGATGGATAACTTTGCCCAGATCCTTCAATGACTTCCCACCGATGACACATCTGCATCCAGCAACCACTCTGGAGGCGCCTTTCCTTTTCAGGTAAAGTAAACTTTGGCATTCCCATATTTGAGGGCCAAATAGATTTAGACGTCATAGATAGATGGTTGAATCTATTAGAAGGATATTCAGTACATGACTTTTCCAACCCGAAAAATATTACTTTTGCACTCCTCAAAGCCGCCCCCCATGTCAAGGACTAGTGGGAAACCTAATGTGAGCAAAAGGACGAGAAATAACCCTCTTTGTTCTCGGTCGTACCCACTTGATATTATTTTTGAGACATCATCAAGGAAAAATATTATCCGGTGGGGAGCTATGAGGACAAGTACACACGATGGAATACGATGCGGCAGCAAAGGGATCAAGATGTGCATGAGCTGACGAATCTGTTTTATACCCTGCACACAAAGTTGGGTATCAAATATTCGAAGAAACATTTGGTGCTGAAGTACCATAGTTTTCTGCACAAACACATTAAGGAGGAAATGGAGCTCCTCGACATCTCCCCGCTTGGTGCAGCATACTGATATGCTGCCAAGATTGCGCAGAAATTCAAACAGAAGAAGCGAGAATTTGGATCTGCGAATCAGAAGCAAGGGAAAGGTGCCCCCAAACCACAGAGCAAAGGACAAAGCCAAGGCAGGGCAACCCAGGATAACCCGCCAAAGCTGCAAGAAAATAACAACACCGTGAAGCCAAAGAAGGACACGGGAAAGTGGTGTGATTTCCATAAGAGCTCCACTCACAACAGAAGTGAGTGTCGGGCCAAGCAACTACTGGTGGTCGAGTTGAAGGCTTCTGAATTGGATGCATGCTCCAACTCTGAATTAGAACCTGCCAAGGGGAATGACAAAGGGAAGCAGATTATTGATGCGGAGCCCAATGCCACCGTTTCCACCACGAAGATCCAAAATGAGGAACCAGAAGATCCATAGGAGGGGGAATGCCTCTTCCATTCCTAGATGTGGGTAAAGGGTTCCCCGCTGCAATTCATTGTCAACAATGGGAGCCAAAAGAACCTCATTTCAGCAGAGGTCATGAAGTAGTCGGGCTTTCTAAACACATCACACCCACAATTGTACACCATCGAGTGGCTTCACTAAGGACGGGATCTCTGCATCAGCCAGTAGTTCCGCCTTCCCTACAACATCAAGCCCTTCACGGATGAGATATTATGTGACATTGCTCCTCTTGATGTTTGTGATGTATTATTAGGCCAACCATACTTGTAGAAGTGACATGTTGTGTATGATTCTAGGCCTCATGTTGTTATTGTTACTTTGGGAAATAAGTTGTACAGGATATCAGAGGTAGCAATGCCTACTGCCATCTCTTTGGCTACTGAAAAACAATGCAGTAAGCTCATTTCAAAAACTAGGAAATTTGTTTTCCTGGTGATCCACCCTTAAGGCAAGAAGAAGACTATGGCCACGACCTCTAAACAGGGCTCCTCCAACGTAGGACAACAACAGATGGACAAGGTCGTGGAGGAGTATGGGGACATATTCACCTCACTTGCAGGTTGCCTTTGCACTATCAGGTCAAGCACTCCATCGATCTCACCCCAGGTGCGCTGCTGCCCAATGGAACAATCTATCGACACTCTATTATGGAGAATGACGAAATCAAGAGGCAGATTCAGGAACTGTTGTGGAAAGGTCACATGCAACTGAGTTCATCTCCCTGTGGGAGCCCGATCATGTTGGTGCAGAAGAAGGATGGGACTTAGAGACTCTGCATTGACTATTGGACACTGAACAAGATCACTATCCATAATAGGTACCTGATCCCACAGATTGATGGCCTTCTAGACCATCTCAAGGGGGAAAAATATTTCGGCAAGATCGACTTGAAGTCTGGGTATCACCAGGTACCGATCAAACCATCTGATGTGTGGAAGACTTCCGTCAAAGCCAAGGAGGGCCTTTTCGAATGGCTGGTCATGCCTTTCAGGTTGACGAATGATCCTGCAACCTTCATGAAGCTGATGGAAGACATATTGTGGTCATTCACCAACTCATTTTTGGTGGTGTACTTGGATGAGATCCTGATCTTCAACCAGACTTGGGAAGAGCACCTCCACCACATCCGACAGGTCCTCGAAACACTACGACAACACAAGTTGTTTGGAGAAGTGAACTTTTGGCATGAATCAGGTTCAGTATCTGGGATAAAATATTGATGAGATGGGGATGCATGTAGATCTAGCCAATCTAAGTCATTCGGGATTGGCTAGACCCAACCACTCTAACAGAGCTCTACAACTTTCTCGATCTTGCCAATTTCTACCGCAAGTTCGTGTTGGGATTATCTCATATCACTTGGCCCTTGAGACAAGTCAGCAAGGGAGGAGCGAAAGCAAAATTATTTTGGTTTGAATCTAAATAGAAGGCATTCGTAAATTTGAGACATCGCCTCTGCTCTACACCATTGCTCACATTACCAGACTTGCAACAACCATTTGATATCAATACAGATGCCTTTGACTATGCTATTGGGCAGTTCTTACTCAACAAGGGCATCTTGTGGCATATCACAATGAGATAATTTCCAACATAGTCCGTAAGTATCCCAATTATGAAAAAGAGATGTATTCCATTATGTAGACTTGTCGACAATGGAAGCATTACATTTTGGGGAAGGAAACGATCATCCACACAAACCACCAACCCTTGTAGTTCATACAAACACAAGGGAAGTTGCAGAACGATCACCATCAAAATTGGTTCACATACCTGCAACAATTTCATTTTAACATCAAGTACAAGAAGGGAAACACCAATAATGTTGCAGAGTGCCTTAGCCGACCAACGATCACGGTGCTAACCACCGTGTTCAATTCTTTTGGGCACAAGACTTCCGATTGGCCACTTCTCTACAGAAGCGATCCAGAATTCGACCACACATACAAGATGCTCTTGGAGGGTAATCAAGTTCCAAATTTTCACCTCCAGGATGCACTTTTATGTCACATGGGACACCTTTGTGTTCCTTCAAGCGAGCATGCCAAGATGGTTTGGGAAGCGCATTATAGTCAGGTCGTTGGGCATTTCAGGGTCAAGAAAACAGTGGCAGTACTGCATAAGTATTTCTATTGGCCGAACCTTCGACACGATGTTGGTAAGAACATCAGATCCTACATTGCCTACACCATTTCCAAACCGACCATCAAGAAGCAAGGCCTTTATACTCCGCTTCAGGCCTTCCTTCTACTAAGCATGGCAACGATTTTGTTTTTGTGGTCGTTGACAGATTCTTGAAGATGGCCATTATGGCGGCCTGCAAGAAGAATATCACAATAGAAGCCACTATTAAACTCTTCTTTGAACGAGTGTGGGTACACTTTGGGATCCCACAATCTGTCATCTCATATTGGGACAACAGGTTCCTCACCAAGTCCATAGTTTTCTATCCCCAAACTGATGGTTAGATAGAGGTCGTCAACAATATGATCACACACATTCTGTGCATGTACAACTCAAAGAATCCACGCACAAGGGATGAGAGCCTCCCCTATGTACAATACAACTATAATTGGGCTCTCCATAGCTCAACCAAACACAACCCCTTTCAGGTGGGCTTTGGATTCCAGTCACTATGTCCCATTGACGTAGCCATGCCATTTATGGCTACTTAGGAAGATTCAACTCATGTCCAGTCTGAAGTGGAAAATGTGAACAATTTCATTGAGCGCATTCAACACATCTGTCAACATGGTCATGACATATTGGACAAAGCAAATGCTAAGTCCAAGAAGTGACATGATCAACATTGGGTGCCACACAACTTACAGGTGGGTGACAAAGTATGGCTACATTTCCAGAAGGAGTGCCTCGCTGGACCTCATCACAAGCTTCGCCCGCTCTGCTATGGAGCATACACCATCACCAAGGTTGTAGGGGACAATGCCTTCGAGCTCAGTATTCCACCATTCCTTGGTATGCACCCATTTTTCAATGTGGACCACCTTCAACCCTACTTTCCACCTCTACTGGACACATCTGACATGACTGAACAATTCACACCAATAGAGTTAGACCTAGACTGCATGGAACAAGCCACAACTGATCGGATCATGGACACACAGATCAAGAACACCTGCCAACGGAGGATCTAGCTATATCAAGTTATCAAAACAGACCAGCTCCTTCACCAGGGCAAGTGGTTCACCAGGGACCGGGTTCAACAAAAATTTCCTCACCTCACGAAGGCTCTGCACGCAATGGGGACCATTGCTTCCTAAGGGGGGAGGAATGATCCAAGTGGATATTGGTGGCCACCCACCTATTCCACCTAGATTTCCAGTCAATTTCACCATTTTCCTTTTCTTATAGCAGTATTTACTATTTTTAGCAGTTTTTCGGGTCCTGAACTTCCATAGCATTTTTGACCCCCTAAACGACGTTTTTTTGAGGTCTGTAATAGGCCCGTAGTTGTAGGCACAAGCATGGGACAAAACTTGTAGTACTCATAGAGATATTTCCGATGATATATCGTACGCGCCAAATGGAGATAATATGACCAAGTTACAGCCCCGAGAAGTTGTCTGCCTAACTAACCCCAACGGGGCCCACAAACTCTTGGCATTTCGTCTCCTAGGGTTAGGGTTTTGGTTGTTTAGGGTTTTTCGATGTTGTTAAATAATAAAAAGGCCCTTGAGCCTAATTGTAACACAGTTCAGAGGCCTGTAGCTGCCATGTCTCTTCTCAAAGATAAGCAACCAACGCCCTAGCTAGTTTATTTCCATTCTGTCTATAAGCATATTTCAATTATTTGATATTAATGAAATTAAGTTTTATTTTTATTGCATGTCTACGTTTATGTGTATTTTTGTATTTTATTGCGTTCTTGCATAAGTTTGGATCAACCTAAGTGTAGTCATTAGTAGCCAAAGGATAACTTTGGTGTACTGTAAAATTTTTGAATGGCATGCCTCGTTGCTCAATATGTAGATAACCTTACTTTGTTGTGTGTAAGCCTTGCTTTCCACGTCATATTCAAATGATAAACAAGATGTTGTGGTAATACAACATTAATATTATAGAGACTAGGTGATATTTGTAAACACTACATGCTATTGGATCAAATGGAACGATCTAGTAAACATTGAGTCCACATTATCCTAGTGAAGGGTTTTATTTTTATGGCAGTTGATGTTGATGGGGTCTTGTGAAAGCCATAATTGCTAGTTCTCAATATGTTTTCTCAAATTTAATAATCAAATGGGAAATAAAGTCTTCTACTCTAGCCATTTCACACTACACAACATCACAGAACTCTATTTGTTGAAGATGGTGGTGTTCATCAAATGGTGGCGTTTTAAATGAATATGAGAATGTTAAGAAGAAAAAAATGCCACAAGAAGAGATTGTGACATGGGAAAATTCAAGGGTATTGTTAACTATGGTTTTGTAAAGGAATAAATGTTTATGTGCTATAGTTACAATTAGTTTAGAGAAAAAGAGTGGGTCAATATCTACCTACCACATGGTGCTTTGGTCACCTTTTATATATTTTTAAAAATGGTATAACTTTTACATATGAATTCTATTTTCATTGTCATTTATTTATTTCTTTTTTAAACTACCTATTTTTTCAAGAGATTTCCATCTAAATACTCAATTTTATCTTTTGAATCCATATTACCTACATATTTTAACATGAATACTTCAATTGATCTTTCACGTACAATTCCCAACTACTTCTTGAATAAATACCATGGAGGATGTATTGCAAAGTATATGACTGTAATGGTTTATATTGGAAGAAGAAAAATCCCCCATCGGTGCTAAGAAGAGATCCAATTGGGATAATACAGATGATGAAGTATGTGGATTACTCGAAATGTCCATCTCTCCTGATTTTGGTTTCACCTTCAAGAAATATGACCCCGATGAAGCCTGGGCTAAGATGGAAATCATGTTTGGTAAACACAATGTGATTTGAGCCCACTAGCTTGAAAAACAATCTATTTCTTTAAATCCTAATGATTTCCCTACATTGAATATTATTTAAGTTCAAAACACTTAAGAATTTTACTTAAATATTGTAAAATATATATGAAGGATGATAGATGCATATATGCTATTCTTGCCCAACTTGGTAATGCATATTCCGTGTTTTATCAATTTTTCACTCAACCAAAGAAACTCTAGGGGAATTTTATCGAGCTCCCACTCTTGGATGTTGTTATGATTCTTTTATTAGAGAAAAAGATAAACTCTTGCATCTTGGAGTGATCAACATTGTAGATACATCTAACAAAGCCTTAGTGACCTAAAAAAAAGATAAATCCAAGCATTCAAAGAAGCAACATCCTCAAAACAACAAGAAAAACAAGGGTCCCAAACATTTTCAGCTAGTTTCTACTCCCAATGGTGACAAATGAAAAAAATAAAAGAAATAAGCTAAGATTAATAGGCATTGTAATTTTTGTTGCGAGATGGTTATATAGAGTAATTGTTTTAAACTTACAAAGTACGTAGAAACAATAAAAAAGAAACACAACATCAAACTTGATTGTCTTTCCACTAACTCCTCTTTTCATGACATGCATTTTCTGCTTCTAAATTTTCCCTTGATGCAATATCTATTTCTTATTCTAATAAGTGGCTTTTGATTCTAGAGAATCTTATCATATGGATAAGGATAAATCTATTTTTTCTACCCATAATGATTGTAACACGAAACAAATATTTGTTAGTGATGATAGATCTCTTAGTGTTGTGGGCTCTAGAGAAGTTTGGTTAGATGTTCATCATTTCAATGATTTATTATATTTTCCAAGTAATTCCTATAGCCTTCTATCAACATATTAAATCAATCATTTGAGTGAAGTTAAAATAATAGATTTTTCACCTCACCAAGTTGTAATCAAGGATTTAAAATATCCTAAACATGTCCTAACAATTTGAATTGTTAATGATATTAGTAGGTTGTGCAAATTTGAAAACTTTGGATTGTAATATTTTACACCAATTTTTATTGTTCACAATAATGACTTGACCAATATTTAGCATGAGTGGTTTTGTCATCAAAACTAATTCTCGCTGTAGATGCAATGTAATCAAACTATGGTGATTATTCTTCCTCTCATTTCATGAAGAGGTGGTGTTTGTGCCAATTGTGTTCTTCGTAAATATCATCATGATGAAATTGACAAATGTGCCTCTTGGCATGCCTTGAACCCCTTGTATCTTGTTCATAGTGATTGGTGTGGTTTTATTTCTTCTACTTATTTATATGGGTTTACATCAATTACTTCTCTAGATACACTTGGGATTATTTCTAAAAAGTTAAGAGTGAAGTTTCCAAGGCCTATAAGAACCTTGTAGAAAAAAAATCTAGATATCAACTATAGAGGTTAAGAACAAGTAACTGAGGAGAATATGTAAACAATAAAATCACAACTTATTATACAAAATGAGGCATTCAAATGCAACATATTGTTTCATATATGGCACAATGATATAATGTTGTTGAGAGAAAGAACTAAACTTTAAAGGAAATGACAAATTGAGTGATTCAATCTAAGGGAATAAGTCTTCACTATTGGGAAAAAGCCATCAATTGTACCAATTAAATATTAAATCACACTCTAACAAGGGATTTAAAAACTATAACATCAAAAGAGATATGGAATAAAATTAAGCCATATTTAAGCCACTTCTATGTATTTGGTAGTAAAGCATGGACTCATGTTCTTGATGAGAAAAGGAAAGTATTTAGTAGTGAGAAGTGAACATTTATCAAATATTCTGAAGATGTAAAAGGTTGTTCACTTCTTCAACCTCATTCTTATGAAATAATTATCATAAGAGATGTTAAATTTGATAAAAATATTGTAGTCTGTGAGTCTAATTCAGTGTTTGTGTCATCTTTGACTTGCGATCCATCATCAATCTTTGTGCCATATTTTGTTCTGATTCTAGTTTCTTCTTTAGAGGATGATAGTGAGGATGAAAATCCACCTCTACTTACTCTCTGTTAGGTCCCTATATTACTAGTATAGCCCCTTATTATTGTTAGTGTAACCCCCTTATTTTTATTATTGTACCCTTATAAACCCCATATTGTTATTATTGTGCCCTTAAATTATTATTGTTAGGTCGGCTAGGATTACATTGTGGCCCCACTAGGATTACATTATGGCCCCATGGACTCCTATATAGAAAGAAGGTTTTGTAATTTGTATCATCCAAGAAATTTTCATTAATGTAATGTATTGGAGGTTGTCCCCTCGAGGTGGCTTATTTCTAAGGCGTTGATATCTCTTTTCTTCTATTTTTGGAGCTAGTTACACAACATTTGGTATCGAGAACTTTAATTTTTAGGGTTTGTTGCTCTAAAAACGGTCATCGTGGAATTTTCGCTATAAATTTTTTTCTACGAAGGTTCAGAATCTAAAATGTTTAGGGTGCGAAGCCGAAATCCCGAGGAAACTTGTCAAACAATTTTAGAATTTGGTTCACAATATTTTCGGAGATATGATCTGTGGAAGGTAGTGATTTTTCAGGCTCCCGAATTTCATCTCAAAGAGGTGATCGTGGGAAAAGTTTCATAACTCTCTCTTTGAGCATCGGATTGGAGTGCCATAAAAAGTGGTCACAAGTACACGAACTGTAGTTTCTTGGATATCAAATTCAGAGCCGAAGGATGAAACAGTGACACGTGGAAAGTCGTACAAGTTCGCTCTACTGAACCAGTCCATAATTAGGTCATTGTGGGAGATTGGACATAACTTTGTCTTGGAGAATCCAAATCAGGTTAGACCTATGGCTTTCAAAAGAGAATTTAGAGGGATACTTCAGTGCTGAATTTCAGATATTGAAGAGCCACAATCACAGAGATAATCCAATTTCAATATCGAGCTCCTCAAAAGCTCCTTTTTTTTTTTTTTCTTCGAATTGCATAAGTCTTGTTTGAAGAATCAATTTGAATTGATTCCAAGGGCATATTTAGAATATATATCAGTATTGGGTTCTAAAAAATGCCCTGTAAAAATAATTCAACACCCATTAAGCCTTTAGAAGGCTCTACTATGACTCATGAAGCTGAAGAATTGCAACATGATCTATCAAAATTACAAGAGCAAGTGCACCAAATTTCGCTCTCGCAAAGAGCAGCAAAAAATGAAATGGAAGTTTTGAAGAAAGGTTATGGAAGCGAAAATGGATAGTGAAGAATAATATGGATGGTTTGAAGAATAATATGGATGGTTTGAAGAAAGGCATGGAATCTAAGATAGATGGCATGGAAGCTGGCATGGAATCTAAGATGGATGACATGGAAGCTAAAATGGAAAACATGAAGAATGGTCTAAAAGCAGACATGGAAGGTTTGACAAAGTTGATACAAGAGATATTTCCTAATGGTGAAAAGATAGTAGAGGAAACTCATGATGAGAACAAAATAAATGTTAATCTTGATTTCATAAACTCTAATGTTGGCGGGAAGAACCACCATATTCCAAAAATGGATATGAGGAAGTTTGATGGAAAGGATCCTGTAACATGGATACTATAGATGGAGCAATATTTTGATCTCCATAATGTGCAAAACACAGAAAAGGTACGCATTGCAACTTTACATTTAGAACAAGATACATTTGTATGGTATCGATGACTTTGCTCCCGTAAAAAAATTTGCACTTGGTCAATTTTTACGGAGGAAATGATAGCACATTATGAGGATACAAAGAGCAACACCTTCTTTAGCCAATTGATAAATCTCAAACAAAAGGGTTTAGTGGGGGAGCACATTGAGGACTTCCAAAAATTGAATATAAGGGTAACTGATATTCTAGAGGAACACAGGATTGATCTCTTCATAAGCACTTTAAAGGATAACATCCAACATGAAGTTCGCGTTTTGGAACCTGATTCATTGGAGAAGGCATTCAGGTTGGCAAGAAAATTGAATGTAAAATTATGGCGACAAGGAAGCCTACCACTCACTTCTATAAAGAGGGAAGTGTTGCTACTCCTAGATTTCCACAACCTACAAGGTCGACACCACAACAATTGGAAGAAAAAAGAGCAAAAGGGCTTTGCTACAGTTGTGATAGAAAATACACTAAAGGTCATAAGTGTGCTGAGAAGAAATTATTTTACATAGATTGTGAAGAGGAAGAAGAAAATGAACAAGAAGAGGATATACACCAGAAACCAGCCCCAGAAGAGGAAGAAATGAATCCAACCATATCGTGTAATGCACTGGCAGGAATTACCACTCCTCAAACTCTCAAGATAAAAGGACAAATCAAGAAGAGAAAGGTAATAGTGTTGATCGATTCAGGTAGCACCCATAATTTTATTCATTGTAAGGTAGCCAAGGAATTAAATTGTTTCCTATACCCAGCACCAGAATGTCAAGTGATGGTTGCAAATGGAGGAACTATAAATTGCTCTGGAAAATGCCATAATATCAAGCTAATGATGGGGGGATATGTATTGAATAGTCCAATGCTTTCCATTCCTATGGGAGGTGCTGATGTTGTACTAGGAGTACAATGGTTACAATCTTTGGGGACGGTAGCTTTTAATTTTCAAGAACTTTTCTGGAAATTTTTTTCAGAAGGAAAGGAAGTCGAATTACGGGGTATTGAAGGGAAGCCAGGAAGGATAATAAGCTCTAATGTCATGACAAAGCTTCTAAAGAAAGAACAACGAGGCGTAATTGCACAATTATGCTCACTAGAAGTTCCAACATCAAAATCATCTATTTCTGCATATCTCCAACAAGTCTTGGACAATCATTCCAAGGTGTTTGAAACTCCCAAAGGACTCCCACCTATTCGTGATCATGATCATGCTATTCATTTGATTCCAGGAAGTGTTCCTCCAAACATCAGGCCTTATAGATATCCTTACTTCCAAAAGAGCGAAATTGAACGTATGATTGCAGAAATGTTAGAGGCGGGTATAATTCAACTCAGTCAAAGTTCTTTCTCTGCTCCTGTAGTATTGGTACACAAGAAGGATGGATCATGGCGCATGTGTCCGGATTATAGGGAGCTCAATAAGCTCACCATTAAAGATAAATTTCCCATTCCGGTGATTGATGAATTATTGGATGAATTACATGGAGCAATTTATTTTACCAAGTTGGATCTTCGTTCAGGATATCATCAAATTAGAATGAAGACTCAAGATATTCCAAAAACAACATTTCAAACTCATGAGGGTCATTATGAATTTTTGGTCATGCCTTTTGGCCTTACCAATGCACCTTCTACATTTCAAAGGTTGATGAATTCCATTTTCAAACCCTTCCTTAGAAAATTTGTGCTAGTATTTTTTGATGATATACTAATCTATAGCAGGTCTTGGAAGGATCATGTTGAACATGTTGACAGGGTGCTCAAACTATTGCAGGAGGAACAATTATATGCAAAAAAATCCAAATGTTTCTTTGGAGTACAAGAGGTGGAATATCTGGGTCATATTGTATCTCACGAGGGTGTTAAAGTAGACCCTAACAAAATTAAAGCTATTAAGGAATGGAAAGTCCCCACAACCATAAAGAAGTTGCGAGGATTTCTCGGGTTAACAGGGTATTATCGCAAGTTTGTTAAGAATTATGGGAGAATAGCAGCACCTCTAACAACATTATTGAAGAAAGATGCATTTTCATGGACTGCTGAAGCAACTAAGGCCTTTGAACATCTTAAAGAGGCAATGTGCCTAGCACCGGTCTTAGCTACGCCAGACTTCACAAAAACCTTTATTGTGGAATGTGATGCCTCAGGAAATGGAATTGGTAAATTATGAAGAAATCTTTCGGTAATAATCACATTACAATGAACAAAGTCGACGCGTTTCGAACCAACCAGTGTGGTTCATCATCAGGACTAGGTGAGAGATCAGATCAGACGTTGAGTTTAAATAGATGTAGAAATGGCAAAGTAAACCGTTAGAATAACAACTAATTTGACTTTGAAATTACTATCGGTTAGTTCTATTAATTTAATTATTTATTTAATACAACCTAACGGCTAGTTTGAATATCGAAATTAATAACGGCTAGGTATATTTAATAGTTTAATTTATATATAAAAATATTTTTATTTTTATTAATATCGTTAATTAATTATTAATAATACGAGTCTTTTTATTAATATCGTTAATTAATTATTAATAACCATCATCTCTATTGAGATTTACGAGTCTTTTTTCAATTTCAAGGGCCTATCTTAACTTACGATGATGAAAGTGATCAATCCTGGCTAAGACCTTAGCCTCTTCGATGCAGATATGATGGTTAGTCTTTTCCACATGTTCAGCTAGGGCAGAGGTGCGGGACCTTCCATGCCTAATGTCAGCTGCATGTTCACATATCCTTTGGCTAATAAACCTACCCGTTTCACCAATGTAAGGCGTCCCATAGGAACAAGGAATAATGTAGATAGCTTTTCCATCCCTAGGGTTCACCGGATCTTTAACCGAGTTAAGAGAGCTGCGAATCGTGTTAAGGGGCTTGAAGGAAGAGGAAACCCTATGCTTCTTAAGGATCCTAACAATCCTATCATTGGTACCCTGAATGAAAGGAAGCCTTACATTGCAGGACCATTGATTAGGATCATTCTTATTTTTAACTAAGGGACCTCTTTCTGCTTTAAGAAAAGCTTTAAGTCCTTGTGACTTACTATAACCATTATTACAAATGACACTAAGGAGATGGGTCTTTTCTTCCTCAAGGTGAGATTCATCAGAGATTCTCAACGCCCTAGTGGATAAGGTGTTGAGGACACCTAATTTTTTAGCAGGGAAATGATGTGAATCCTCACGAAGATATTGCTCAGTATGGGTTTTCTTACGAACAACCTGCTGCGAGAAAGAACCATCTTCTTTTCTACAGATAAGAACGTCAAGGAAAGGAAGGCTACCATCCACCTCATAATCCATGGTAAATTTTATGGAGCAATATTGACTATTAAGATGAACGAAGAAACGATCCAGCTCTTCCTTACCATGAGGCTAGATGACACAAGTATCATCTACAAACCTTTTCCAAAGCTTTGGTTGGTGCAGAGCAGAGGAAAGAGCCTTGGACTCAAAATCTTCCATAAAGAGATTAGCAACAACCGGAGAAAGGGGAGAACCCATAGTAACACCACAGGTTTGTTCATAAAACTCTCCTTCAAAACTAAAGAAAGTAGAAGTTAAGCAAATCTCAACTAAAAAGGTTGTGTTCGGACGTTGATCCGATTAAATTTCAATGGCCTCCTTAATGGGGATATTGGTGAAAAGAGAGACAACATCAAAACTAACAAACCTATCTTCAGGACCCATTCTAACACCCTTTAACTCATTAACAAAAGATGCATAATCTTTAACAAAGGATTCGGTACGACCTATGAGAGGCTTAAGCTTAAAGGCTAAATACTTGGCAAGAAGATAAGTCGAACCGCCAATGGTGTTAACAATGGGCCGAAGGGGAGCACCATCCTTATGGATTTTGGGAAGACCATAGATTCTTGGATTAAGGGGGTTGCTTTCAATCAAATTCTTACTAAGAGAACTCACGGAGCTACTTGATTTGATAGCCTCAACAACTGCTCTTGAGACCTTTTTCAAGGGATTTTTAGAAAGTTTCTTGTAGCTCCCACTATTCTCCAAATGGTCTAACATTTTCTTCCTATAATCCTCTTTATTAAGAATTACAGTTGCACCTCCTTTTTTAGCTTTAAGAACAACAATATCCTTATTATTATTTAAGGATTTTAAGGCCTCAAACTCAGGCTTACTGAGGTTGCTCTTGGGGGGCTTGGATTTCCTTAAAATGACCGCACAGTCCTGCCTTATAATGTCCTTAGAGGAATCCGGTAAGTCTTTGATGCCAAATTCAATGTCGCAAATGATATCATGAACTAGAATTTTCCTAGGAGCTAGGGCAAAATTAAAGCCTTTTTCTACAAGCCTATAAACCGAAGAGTAAAGTAATTATCTAATTATCTATAGTAAAGTCATTATTAATATTCTTAATATTGTCATTTTTAATATTCTTAATCTTGTAGCTCTGTGAGTTCTCTTAGTAAGAAGTTGATTGAAAGCAACCCCCTTACTCCAAGAATCTATGGTCTTCCCAAAATCCATAAGGATGGTGCTCCCCTTCGGCCCATTGTTAACAACATTGGTGGTCCGACTTATCTTCTTGTCAAGTATTTAGCCTTTAAGCTTAAGCCTCTCATAGGTCGTACTGAATCCTTTGTTAAAGATTCTGCATCTTTTGTTAATGAGTTAAAGGGTGTTAGAATGGGTCCTGAAGATAGGTTTGTTAGTTTTGATGTTGTCTCTCTTTTCACCAATATCCCCATTAAGGAGGCCATTGAAGTCATTATCAGATCACTGATCCAGACACAACCTTTTTAGTTGGGATTTGCTTAACTTATACTTTCTTTAGTTTTGAAGGTGAGTTTTATGAGCAAACTTGTGGTGTTGCTATGGGTTCTCCCCTTTCCCCGATTGTTGCTAATCTCTTTATGGAGGACTTTGAATCCAAGGCGCTTTCCTCTGCTCTGCACCAACCAAAGCCTTGGAAAATGTTTGTAGATGATACTTGTGTCGTCTGGCCTCATGGTAAGGAAGAGCTGGATCGTTTCTTCGTTCATCTTAATAGTCAATCTTGCTCCATAAAATTTACCATGGGTTATGAGGTGGATGGTAGCCTTCCTTTCCTTGACGTTCTTATATGTAGAAAGGAAGATGGTTCTTTCTCACATCAGGTTTTTTGTAAGAAAACCCATACTGAGCAATATCTTCGCGAGGATTCACATCATTTCCCTGCTAAAAAATTAGGCGTCCTCAACACCTTAGCCACTAGGGCATTGAGAATCTTTGATGAATCTCACCTTGAGGAAGAAAAGACCCATCTCCTTAGTGTCTTTTGTAATAATGGTTATAGTAAGTCACAAGGACTTAAAGATTTTCTTAAAGCAGAAAGAGGTCCCTTAGTTAAAAATAAGAATGATCCAAATCAATGGTCTTGCAATGTAAGGCTTCCTTTCATTAAGGGTACCACTGATAGGATTGCTAGGATCCTTAGGACGCATAGGGTTTCCTCTTCCTTCAAGCGCCTTAACACGATTCGCAGCTCTCTTAACTCAGTTAAAGATCCGGTGAACCCTAGGGATGGAAAAGGTGTCTACATTATTCCTTGTTCCTGTGGGACGCCTTACATTGGTGAAACGGGTATGTCTATTAGCCAAAGGATATGTGAACATGCAGCTGACATTAGGCATGGAAGGTCCCGCACCTTTGCCCTAGCTGAACATGTGGAAAAGACTAACCATCATATCTGCATCGAAGAGGCTAAGGTCTTAGCCACGATTGATCACTTTCATCATCGTAAGTTAAGAGAGGCCCTTGAAATTGAAAAAAGACCCGTAAATCTCAATAGAGATGATGGTTGGAATATAAGCAGTTGTTGGATCCCTGCCTTATATTCTTAATTTTCCTTTATATATATATATATTTATATTTTTATATTTTTATTTATTTATTTATATTTATTTTATTGTTTATATTTTTTAAATTTTATTTTATTTTATTTATTTACTTATTTATATTTTTTATTTTATTTTTAATTTTATTTATTTATTTTTTAAGATAGAATTATAATAAAATAAATATATAATTATAATAAAATAATATTTGTATTATTAATAATTAATTAACGATATTAATAAAAATAAAAAGATTTTTATATATAAATTAAACTATTAAATATACCTAGCCGTTATTAATTTCAATATTCAAACTAGCCGTTAGGTTGTATTAAATAAATAATTAAATTAATAAAACTAACCGTTAGTAATTTCAAAGTCAAATTAGCTGTTATTCTAACGGTTTACTTTGCCATTTCTACATCTATTTAAACTCAACGTCTGATCTGATCTCTCACCTAGTCCTGATGATGAACCACATTGGTTGGTTCGAAATGCGTTGAATTTGTTCATTGTAATGTGATTATTACCGAAAGATTTCTTCATAATTTATCGATGGATCACAGAAGCCAAAAATATATTAAAATGCAATTGGTGTTGTTTTAATGCAGGAAGGAAGACCCATTGCTTTTGAAAGTCGTCCAATCAAAGGAAAGTATTTACAGAAACCTATTTATGAGAAGGAAATGTTAGCAATACTGCATGCACTAAAGAAATGGCGAACTTACCTAATGGGAAGACACTTCAAGGTAAAAACTGATCATGATAGTCTTAAACACTTTTGGAACAAAGACTATCTTCAGAAGAGCAGCAAAAATGGGTCACAAAGATGTTGGGTTATGACTTTGAAATAATCTACAAAAAAGGAAAGCTTAATGTTGTTGCAGATGCACTCTCAAGAAAGAATGAAGAGGTGGAAGCATTCCTTTGTGCCATTTCTATTATCCAACTAGATTGGATAACCGAAGCAAGAGATGAATGGAAGAAGGATAAAGATGTATGGACACTCATTCAAAAGTTGCAGCAAGATCCTAGTACATCTGATACATTTAGTTGGAAAAATGATTCCTTATGGTACAAAGATCTCTTATATCTTTGTAAGAATTCCCAACTAAAACAAAAGATTCTTTTGGAACTGCACACTTCTCCTTTAGGAGGACACTCAGGATTTTTAAAAACTTACCACAGGGTGAAGAAATAATTTTTTGGGATGGCCTTAAAACTGATATTCAAAAGTTTGTGGTGGAATGTTTAGTTTCCCAGCAGAATAAAGTTGAGACAATTAAGACCTCGGGACTTCTACAACCTTTATCCATTCCAAGTCAACGTTGGGAGGAGATTTCAATGGATTTTATTACAGGTTTACCTAATTCCAAAGGAAAGAGTGTCATCATGGTGTTAGTTGATAGACTTACCAAGTATGCACACTTTTGTGCATTATCTCATCCATTTAAAGCAAGTACAATTGCTACTACATTTATGGACACAATTCAAAAGCTACATGGAAGCCCAAGGGTTATTGTGAGTGACAGAGATCCCATTTTTATTGGAAATTTTTGGATGGAGTTATTTTCTTGTTTGGGTACTCAATTAGCTCATAGCTCATCTTATCATCCTCAATCTGATGGTCAAACTGAGATAGTAAATAAATGTTTGGAAGGATATCTTCGTTGTTTTCTATCTGATAAAAAAACACAATGGGTCAAGTGGTTACCTCTCGCCGAATGGTGGTATAACACTTCCTTCCATACTGCAGCAAAAATGACCCCATTTATGGCACTTTATGGATATCATCCACCATCCATCACATCATATTTAAGGGAAAATTCAAAGGTTCAAGCAGTGGAAGATCACATCGAGCATCAATAAGAAGTTCTCCAACTCTTAAAGGATAACCTGAATTTGGCACAAAATCGAATGAAACAACAGGCAGATCAATATCGCAACGAGAGAAGTTTTGATGTAGGAGATTGGGTATTTTTACGGCTACAACCATACAAACAAATGTCCCTCAAGCAAGCTAAGAAGGATAATAAATTATCACCAAAGTACTATGGTCCTTACAAGGTGTTGCAAAAGATTGGCACTATGGCATACAAATTGGAGCTTCCTGCTTCTTCACGAGTACATCCAGTTTTCCATGTTTCATGCTTAAAGAAGGTTATAGGTGAAAATCTTCCAGTTCAGAAAATATTGCCAGAACTTGATGAGGAAGGAAAATCATATTGGAACCTGAAGCGGTCATGGAAACAAGAACTCGACAGCTACGGAATTGATCAATTTCAGAGTATCTCATCAAGTGGAAGAACTTACCCACCGAAGATTCTACATGGGAGGATGAGAATTTTATACAGAAGCACTCGGAGCTACTCAAGCGTTGAGGACAACACTTTTTTGAAGGAGAGGGGCATGTTAGGTCCCTATATCACTAGTATAGTCCCTTATTATTGTTAGTGTAACCCCTTATTGTTATTATTGTACCCTTGTAACCCCCATTTTGTTATTATTGTGCCCTTAAATTATTATTGTTAGGTCAGCTAGGATTACATTGTGGCTCACTAGGATTACATTATGGCCCCATGGACTCCTATATATAGAAAGGAGGTTTTGTAAATTGTATCATCCAAGAATTGTTCATTTATGTAATGTATTGGAGGCTGTCCCCTCGAAGTGGCTTATTTATAAGGCGTTGATATCTCTTTTCTTCTATTTTTGGAGCTGGAGATGTTAAATTTGATAAAAATGTTGTAGTCCGTGAGTCTAATTCAGTGTTTGTGTCATCTTTGACTTGCGATCCATCATCAATATTTGTGCCATATTTTTTTCCGATTCTAGTTTCTTCTTCAGAGGATGATAGTGAGGATGAAAATCCACCTCTACTTGCTCTCCTTCCTGCAAATGAGTCTGTTGAACATGAACCTACACCATCACCACACATTTTCAGATATGTTTATTCAACACAAGAAGAAATTTGTCATCTCGTCGATGATCCTACATATCAACATCATATACATTCATAGTTCCAACAAGCCTCCTATGTATTGGCTCAAATTTCAAATACGCATGATTTGAAAACATTTGTAGAAGTTTATTGCCATCTAGATTGGGATACAACAATGAATGAAGAATATTGTTCCTGGATGGAAAACAATACTTGGGATATTGTACCTCTTTCAAAGGGAAGACAAATTTTCATATGGAAATGGGTGTATAGGCCGAATATGCATTAGATTGAAGTGTTGAAAGCCATAAAATTTGGTTAATTTCTAAAGTATTCTCTCAAGATAGATGAATTGGCTACAATGAAGCCTTTGTCCCCTTAGCCAAAATGAATTCCATCTACCTTGTCGTAGCCTTTTCTACCTCGCATAGATGGTAGGTTCATCAAATGTATGTTAAATATGTCTTATTGCATGTGAATATACAAGAGAAAATCTACACAGAACAACCAATTGGATATGTTTATATTGACTTTTAAACCTTGTTTTCTATCTTAAAAAATATCTTTATGGTCTTAAGCAGGCTCCTCGATCTTGGCATACAAAAATGGATAACTTTGTTCTTGACATCAACTTTATAGATGTTATTCTTACCCTAATATCTACACCAATAAAGTAGGAAGACATTTCATACTATCTATTTTTTATATTGATGACCTTATCCTTAGTGGTAGTGACATTGGAATTTTAACCCATGTGAAATCAAGCCTTTAGAAGAAATTTGAAATGATAGACTTAGGCTATTTGAATTATCTTCAATACATCCAAGTATTGCAACCAAAGGCATTACTCTTTCCCAACTCAAGTATTCATGTGACCTTCTTCACTACTTTCGCATGGAAGATTGTAAACTAATCCTTTCTCGCTTCTAGTATGGAGTCAAACTTGCTACCACTTATTCTAACCAAAATTCGATGCCATTTTGTACCCCCAAATAGTTGGTATCCTCTTATATTTGACTCATACTTGTCTTGATATCTCCTCTATTATAGATAAATGTATTTTTGGATTAAACACATAATTAGGATTTGGTCGATGTTTCCAACCAACTAATGTGGTTCATCCCCGAGACAAGGTGAAAAAACTAATCGATCTTATTGGACAATGGCAAAAAGGATACATCAATACATAATTTTGGGTATAGTTCAATTTGGGATACATGACAATTCATGGGGGGGGCCTTTGTTGGTTGGTTTCACTAATCTTGATTAGACTGGCAACCCTGATGATCAAATTTCTAGTATAGGTCATTTTTTTAGTATTGGTTTTGGCCCTATCACTTAGGCTTGTAAGAAACAATGGGATATTTTTCATTTTTTAGTAGAAGAAGAGTACCGAGAAATAGTTAATACAAGCCAAGAATCCTTGTGGCTTCAACAAATGCTTATAGATTTTAGACAACATCAACATTCGTCCACCCTTTGATGTGACAATTAGAGTACCACCAAGCTCACAAATATCTGTTTCAACATCAATGAAACAAACACATTGAGTTATAAATCCAATTAATTAGAAAGCTAATTCATGATTGCGTTATTGAATTTCTTCTTTTCCCTACATATGATAAAGTTGTAGACATTTTCACAAAGTTTCTTACAAAATAAATTTTTTCCAAACTTCCATATATGTTAGGACTTTAGAAAGTTTCCATTAAGGGGGACGAGTTCTAATAACTCCTTGTTTCTCCTATTGTGTCACCTTTGTTAATACTTCAATCCAATTCCTAGTTGTTTTTAAGGGTGCATGTCAGGATATTTAAACACCTAAGTGTTATTTAAGATCAAATTGGTCTAATGTGTCTTTAGGTAAAAGTGTGTTTCTTCAATATGAATTCATATGCATTTGTAGTTATGTAATTTGATGGTCACAATATGTTTTAGACATGGATCAATATGAAAAATCATATTATCCTCGATATTAATGCATATTGATCCATGGCTTAACAATCAATTGGTCCATGATCTTTATTTAAATATCATGGAGTGATATTTCTTGATGATCGATTGTGAGAAACTCTCTTATGTACAATTTTTTCTTTGGCATTAATAAATTGTCTCGAGTGGCCATGTTGGTTGGGTCATGGATTGTTTCCCTCTTAGAGTGTTTTAACCATGTAACAACCCTAATGTTATGATCTTTAATTTTGGTTGTGTGAGTGGTTACTTAAGGTGCTTGTCATATGTCAAATACCCTATTTTTTCAAACAATCATGGTCACTTGAGCATCATCAAAACATAGATTTAGGCCTATATTGTATGTGCCAAATGAGTGGATTAGGGACACAGGTGGGTATGAATATTGGAAAGTGTTACTTAGACATTATATTGGTCAAATATCCCTTCGAGACAAGGGGGATTGATTGGGTATTTATTTTCAAACCTTGGTTTTCACTCGTGTGGGTTAATATTGTTTGTGTTATTGTGGTTTAAAGTATTTAGAAAGCTTCAAAGACCATTAAGTTGTTCCTAACATGAATGGACCTCTCCTTGGAAATTGTATTGTCAATTAAAGAACATTATTAATGGTGGTCTCCCATAGTTAAACTTAATGTGAAAGTGTTTATTGGGTCCACATGGTTTTTTCTCTTGTAGTTGTTTCAAAGGGTTATTTGGGCATCCAAGGTCTTGGTTGATAGTCAAACATGGGAATGGGTGCCTCACTTGAAACTTAAATGTAAATTTGGACTTGTCAATCCAATTAAGTTTATCCTAGAGTATGTCTAGAGCATAATAGTAGATGATAATTTTCCTAACTTAGCCTTCAAGCGCCATGAGAATAGACACGATATTGCAAATGAGAACATTCTACAATGTTCACCCAAAGGACACTTATTGGATACAAATGGATTTGTTCTATTTTTTTTAGAAAGTCGTGAGTTAGTTCCATGTAGAAAACCATAGTATTTATAGATATGAAGCCACTTGAAGCCATCCTTAGCATTGCAAAAGGATTTCATTGCATGGTTTCTTATTGTGGCAGATATACTAATGAATAAACAATTAAAATAACTATGAGTTAAAACTCCACAATGGACCCAATATGGGAGAGATGAAACCCCAAATAATTTGTTATGTTTATGCACCTTTTTAAAGTCTAATTTGACTTGGGTAGAATCTTTATGTAAGAAATACCTTCCGACCTTCATTCAGTGGAAGTATACCTTTTTAGGCAATCATTTCCCCTAAGCTATATAATTCCATTTTTACTAGATACTTGTTCATATTTAAGTACTTTATTTTATGTAGAAGAAACACAATGAATTGTTGTTTAATGCTAGAGAGGAACACATACTTTCTCATGGTATGGAATTGCACTAACTTGTGTTAGTCATCAAGTATATACCTACAAATTATCATACAAGAAGATAAAATTCACTTGGAGACTCAGGAGCTTTTACAATAATTCAAAATTTTTAGGTGGGGCCCATTACAATTTGTGTAGGGACACACTCAACTCTTTTTAGCTACAAGCAACACAATGCCATGAAGGTGACAACAAACCCTCATCATTTGAAAAGACAATAGGTTCAAGAGAGTTGAAAGCAGACATGTCACTAGCTTCTCATTTTGACTAATGATGACAAACATATTCTGACATGTGAATTGTCCATTTTCAAGCCTACCTAAATCCTCTTGAGCCTACAAATGATTGTCTAGGGTAACATGTCGATGAGGTTACCTTAGTCATTGAATGGGGATTTCCCCCTAATGACCATGATAAGCCCCTGCAAGCTATGAGCTCAACTATCTCTTAGTGTTTACGATTGGCCATTTGTTGTACTTTAGACAAGTGATTTGATGATTCTAATGCTTGTGGTGGTTGTAAGATGACTCACCTTTTCTTGTATTAAATCTATATACATATTGTTGTATTTTAATTCAAAGAAATCCTTATTGTCAAAAATGAAGTTAGCAAGTTTTCAAATTAATTATTTGCAAGAACATTCTCATAATGCTATATTGCAACAATATGCTAAGAAGAATTTCTCAAAAGATAGTTGGATAGGGCTTCTAAAATAAAGTATGGAGAATTAATCTCAAGTCAAGTTCAATGGCTAAAGGCTAGAATAAACTTGACTCGGTCAAACAATTATTCTAATATGGTAAATTGATAGAATTATGGTTGGCGGTTGCATAGGGCTTCTAAAATCACTTTGAAAATTGTCTTCACTTTTATCAACTAGAGGTATTGAGACTTCATCTCAAGTCAAGTTCAACTGGGAAAGGTTAGATTAAACTTGACTAGGTCAACCAATTATTTTTATATGGTAATTAACATATTCAAGGTTGGTAGTTTATGGGTCTAAAGTTTTTATAACCCATAAATCCATACTTCTTCATTAGATAAAGGTATAACATTTCTCTTCAGATAATGCTTCCACTTCTTTATATTTTTCACTAGGGCATACAACTCCTTTTCGTAGGTAGGGTAGTTAAGAACTAACCCATTAAATACTTCATAATGGTAGCATACATGCCTTCCTCTCTAGATCAAGATCGCTCCCATAACATACCCACTCGCATTTGTCTCCACTTGAAAGGGTTGTTGCAAGTTTGGTAATGCCAAATTAGTGTTTGACTAATGTTCTTCTTTAACTCCTCAAAATCCCTTTGTTGATCCTTTCCCCACTGAAAACTCTTGTCACTTGTTGTTATGGTGTGGAGAAATGTTGCTACCATTGAAAATGAGGCTATGAATTTCCTCAGATACTATGTTGCCCCAATGAAAATCTTAACCTCAGAAACACTAGTAGGAATCGATCATTTCATGAAGGCCTCCATCTTGGTAGGATGTATCTTCAACTCTCCTCCACCTATCACACACCCCAAATGCACCAAATAATGTTGTGCAAACTCACACTTCTTGATATTTTCTAGCAATTGATGCTTCTTTAATGTCTCCAACACCTACGTCAAATGTGAGATGTGCTCCTCCCAGGTAGCGTTGTATATCGGTATATCATCCAAATAGACAATAATAAATGAATCTTTGAAGGGTGCAATACATCATTCATTAATCTCATAAATGTAGTTGGTGCATTACATAGGCCAAATGACATGGATAATCATTCATACTAACCTTGCTTGGTTTTGAAGGCGTTATTCCAGGTATCTTCTTCTTTGACATGAACCTGGTGATATCCAAACTTTAAGTCCATCTTGGTGAAATATTTTGCGTGTTGCAACTAATCCAACAAATCATCTATCCTAGGTAGGGGGTATCTGTTCTTAAACGTGATTTTGTTCAACACCCTATGATCCACACATCTTCCAAGTCTCATTCTTCTTTGGCACAATAATGATGGGTGACCCACATGGTGATGTACTTGGCTGAATTACAACTTGTTCCAGTAGCTGCTGCAACTATTTCTTCACCTCGCTTCTATAAATGACTATTTGTGCAACCCAATGTTTGGCAATGGGGAGTCTGAAAATAGTTGGATCTCATGCTCCAGTTCCCTCTTAGTTGGTAACCCTTTAGGCATCCAAAACACATCCCTATATGCATGTTGCAACTCTTCTAGTTGATGTTTTTGTTTCTTAGTACACCCTTCTAGGGATGCCTTGCTTCTTACCGACTCTTCTACAATTTGATTTTCTCTTAAAAACAACAAAACATACTTCTTGTTGGAACTAATCAATTTCTTAGCTTGGTTGGCACTACCAAGCAAAAATTTTAACTTGCCTTTGTGCATATTTATGGTTAATGTTTTTCCATCCTTAACAAGACGATACCGGTTGGATCTCCACATGAATATTACATCTTGCATGTACATGTAGGGACTCCCACATATAGTTCTACTTCAAGGGGAACCACATATAGTTCTAATTCAACAATAAAATCAACACTAATAGAAATATGATTTTGCATTGTTTTGTTACCTTAATATCCACATCCTTATTTACCCATCCAAGTGGATATGGGCTTAGATGATCATGAAATTTCAATCCAAATTTATGGACCAACTTTGTTGCAATGGGATTTTCCTGCGACCCTTAGTCGAATAGAGAATTAATCTTGGTCTTGTTGACATGTATCTTTATATGGAATAGTTTAGTCATTACTTTCACTTCACATTACTGAAGGATACTCAGATTCACCTCTTTCTTCACTGAAGTACACACGATATATTCTTATCCACTTCCGAGTTGCTTTCAACTTGGTTGCTTGAATCAATGACCATGAGATTCTTCTTCTTTTTGTATTTCTTTTTTTTCTTCTTCTAATTAAGCTCTTGATGCAACTTCTAGCACTTATCTTTTGTATGGTCATCAATTTTGTAGTGGTTCTTGGGATATTTGCAATAATGTAGTGTGGATGTTGTCTTTTTATATTTTCCCCCATTCTGCTTCCTCTTCCCCTCCTTAGAAGCATCTTGTTGCTCCTTCTACTTCAATCCACTTAATTGCGCTTCTTCAGGTATATGTTCTACAGGTATTATGCCTGTACACAAGCATCATCCACTGCTTTGGGCTTGAATAACATCACTTGATTCCACAAAATATGGTGTAGGACCCCTAAATACTTGAGGATTACTTTTGGGTTCTTGTGGGAGATACCCAACAATATGGCTATCTTTCTGAACTCTATGGTATACTCTTGCATGATTTTGTTGGCCTAAGGTTGTCATTGATGTCAATATGAAATTGATTGAGATGTCAATATTCTTGAGATGCCTGCTTCCAGATGACGATGCCATGCCTCTTGGATAATAAGGATGCCATTAATGATGACGTGATTACTCTTGATGAAGAATACTGGATCGAGTATGATGTCAATATGACATGGTTGATGGAGGACCATTTGATGACGTGGACAATGTCTAGGGACATGACATGAAGAACACTTGATGTCATGATGACATGGATGACATCAAGAGCCTATGATGAATAAGCCTAATAAGAGGAAGCCCATCCATGAAGAAGTCTACATTGCCTACCTCCAATTCTACACCAATAAATGACCAGTCACATTAAAAAACATTTTTTACTACCTTAGAGGCAGAATTTCACTATTACACCTACACCACCTTTTAGAGCATAATTTAGCTTTCTAACGAGCTTTTACTTGGACAGAAACTCCAAGCAGTTTGGGAGATATGAATTTTTCAAGTTAAGGAAATATTTATGTCCTTGAGCCGACCTGTGCTAGCCTACACATGTCGGCCTACCTCCAGAAAGACACATCCTTTCATCTTGATGTCAAACTCATATAAAAAGGAGGCTCAAACTGTTCATTTGACCAAGGATTTCAATGAAAAACATCTCAGAAGACAAGGAACAACAACCAAGGCCGAGGAGGACTAAATTACAGTTTGGGGAAAAAATTCCTTTATTCTTCCAGCTCAAGAACAATATAGTTACAGTCCTTAACCAGTGGACAAAAGGGAGCTAGGTGCTTGAATTTGTTGAAACGGAACTGTTGGAAATTATTTTGGCTACCCTTCTCAAGCTCAGACTATATTTTGTAGACAAAATTGCAGAAACTCGTGGATTTTCACCTCTGAAGCTCGGACCTTAGAACAATGACTAGATTGTGGCTTAGATAGGTGTCTACCCTACAACAGCTCGAATTGCAGAGAATATACAAAACTCGGATCTATGACCTTCTTAGCTCGGATTATAGTCCTGTTACAACCTGCAATTTCAAACAACACTTCATGCCTGCAATTTTGGCCCTGTTGGAAGCCACCTCAGGCTTGTAATTTTGGCCCTGTGGGCAGCCACCTCAAGATTGCACTTTGACCTATAATGTGGCCTCTCTGGAGCAGTTAAATCAGTGCTTCAAACACTCGCACTTGTGGACAAAAATCGCTCCATTTGCAGACCTGTGACTCTCAAACTTGTGACAGACCTACTATAACTTCGACCTATGGACGGTTTTGTATGCTTTGACTTGTGGGAGATATATATTCAAATCTATGGTGGACAAAACTACGTTTTTGAGAGTTGTCCATTAAGCATTGTTTGGGGAAATTGGTTGGCAGTTTTTTTTTGGAGTAGGATTTGGGCATTATTTGGAGCGACCTAGTAACCGATTTGAAGGGATTGTTTGGTGAATTACTTTGGAGGTATTTTTGAAGACCTATAGTTTCTTGTTCTATGCACTATTGGAGAAATTTTAGCAAGTTATTGGTGGAGCAGAATTGTGGAAGACCCTTTACAGTAGACATTGAAGAGTTGACACCTTGTTAAGGCTTGAAACAATGATAAAATTTGGTTTAAACAAGCTTGAAGGAGCATTGTTTTTTTTTTAAGATCTTGGACCATCATTTATGAGAGGTCCTATAGAAACATCTTGAAGATTGGTTATTTAAGATCCCTTGAAAGATCTATTGAATTCCTTTTTGTGAAGGTAACCTTTAAGAAAAAAGTGTTCGGGTGACATGAAGAGTAGTGGAGACACCTTCATGTGAAGACCAAGTTTGTCATTGATGAAGAGACGTGGAGACTAAGTGAGGGGATAGCTGAAGATGTCAAGGCTCGTTGAAGAATACATTGGGAGCCGTGAAGTATAACCAAATATATCTTGACGAATTGAAGCAGGAGGTTGGAGCCTCATAAAGACAAGGTTGGTGCCTTGGTAGATAGGGTTGGAGCCCTAGAGTATATGAGTCCTCAAGAAACCAGATAGGAGCCTGTATTAGAGATAGGGTTGGAGCCCTAGAGGTTGGTGCCTCAAATTGACAAGGTTGGAGCCTTGGAAAGACCAAGTTGGTGCTTGGTACAATACAGGTTGGAGCCTGGAAGATTGGAGTCTTCATCTAGGGTTGGAGCCCTATATCATTATTTTACTTATTGTAAAAAATAAATTAATACAAGTATCTATTCCATCATTTTTAATTTTGTGTTCTAAATATAAGTGATCTAACTGGTAAAATTAACAATTGAAAATAAATATTGATTCACCCCCCTCTCATTATTTCCAACAATTGATATTAGAGCCAGTACCTTCACTCAAAGCCTAATATCTTGAAGGTTGATCATTAGAACACAAATGGAAAAGCCAAGGAAGAAAGTCTCCAATCCTCCTAAAAATGTGTCTTCCTCAACCATCGAAATTGAAGTCAATCAATTTGTGAAGGCTCCATTGTTGAATGGAAATTTTGATATATGAGAGGAAAGAATGAGGAATTTCTTGAAGACTCAAGGAATTGAAGTTTGGAAATAAATAATTACTAATGACATGATGGACGAAGAATCCAAGGAGTACAATACAAGAGCAATGAAGGCAATTTTGAATGGGTTGCCAAATTTTGTGAAGGCCAATTTTGAAAAATATTTGTAAGCAAAAGTCATATGGGACAAACTTCATGATATTCACTCAAAAGGAGTGTTGACAATGATCTCTAATCAAGAATATGATGGAAAACAAGGAAGAAGTCTAGAATCCATCAAGGAATTTGAAGATAAGAGAGATGACAACAAGGCTAAAGAAAACCTAGAAGATGAAGAGAACAAAGAAGACTTTGAAGAAGATCTCCTGAATAAACTTATGGCTTCCATGGAAGAGATTAACAAGTTGAAAAAGGAAAATGAGGAACTTAAGAAGAAAGTGAAAGTTGGTAGCCAAGAAAAAATAAGGAAGGAAGTTCACTTTGTCAAGCTTCAGGTACAAGAAAGAGATAAGGAGCTTGCCAAACTTAAGGAGGAATTTCATCAAAACAAAAGAAAGGATCATGAAGAAGTTCTATCTATAACAAATCAATTGGATAAGGCAAAGAAAATAGAAGAAAATTTGTCAAGCCACCTTGAACAAAGACTTAAGAGCTTGAAAAATCTTGAAGCAGAAAATGAGAGAAACACCAGGATATGCCAACTAGAAGAAAATGATGAAGAAATTTTTAAACTAAGATCAGACATCAATCTTCTCAAGGCCAAAACATGTGAAGCTATAAAAAAAGAAGAAGAAATGGAGAGCATTCTAGCAAAGGAGAATGAATAAATCTTCATAATGAAATAAAATATCATCTCCCTTAAAATCGAAGCACACGAAGCAACAAGGATGATGGAAGAAATGAAGAAGAAACTAGTCATGAAAGATGAAGATTGTGGAAAATTGAAAGGATAATTTGTCACTCTTAAAAAAGAAGTTGTCTCTGAATAAGAACTTGAAAAGCTCTCAAACCCTAGATGAAATCTTAAGAAATCAAATATATCCTCTTGATAAATCAGGTCTTGGCTATGCAGGTGAACCCTCAAGCAAGAATGGTAATGCTTCAAACAACAAGGATGTGAGGCAGCCAGGAAGAAATGATACTTCCAGATCCAGCAAAGGTAAGAGTCAATATGACATTAGAAGAAGCCCTAGTCCAAGGAGACTTACATATGGTGTCAAGAATGCAAAAAGCAATGGATATCATCGAAGAATCCCAAGGCAAAAAGACTGTAGAAGTACTTCAAGGAAATTTTCATCTCCCAGGTACCAAAGTATATTTCTTGGTTATTTCTATTCTTGTACAAACTTTGGACACATGGCAAAAGATTGTAGGGCATATCACAAAGAAAAATATAATGGTCCCCGTCAACCTTCTAGAAGCAATCTTGCAAGAAGAATTCATGATTACTCATTCATGAAAAAGATGAAGTGCTTCAAATGCCATAACATTGGACATATGGCACATGAGTGTAACTCGACTTGGGTCCTTAAAACCATGACAACAAATCCATAGAAGAAAGTTACACAAGTATGGAGGAGGAAGCAAGTTGAATCAGAAAGTCCCTTGAACACTCTAGCCAACAACACATGTTGTTGACTTGATGAAGTCATCCTTGATATTCCAAGTATTTGATGATGAGACTCTGCCAGAAAAGAGACCATGCATACAATTAGGGGCGTTTTATGATTCTTGAGCATTCTTGCAAAAGCTATCCGTGAATGGGCCCTATAAAATCATTTATGAGTTACAGATGGACAATCTTGATAGATCTCGAAAGTAATTCCATTGAAGAAAAACACGATATTATGATGGTGCCTTCTACTTGATCATACAAGGCGAGAAATCCTTCATGAGTTAAAGGAATTTGTGTAGAGAGGAGGAGATGGTTCATGACATGAAGAAATTTAAACACATCTATCATGAACCACATTTCCAAGAAGAGCACCATGACAAGGGGAGCAACATGAAGCAGGATGATAGGGGGAGTTCTTGGGTAGCCCGTTTTCCATTGATGTCAAAGGGGGAGAAAATATTAGAAGGGCAAGAATATTTCCATCAATGATAAAGGGGGATATCGTTAGCCTAAGGTTTTCATTGATGTCAATATGACATTGATTGAGATGTCAATATTCTTGATATGCCTGGTTCTAGATGATGATGTCATGCCTCTTGGTTAATAAGGATACCATTAATGATGATGTGCTTACTCTTGATGAAGAAGACTGGATCCAATATGATGTCAAGATGACATGGTTGATGGAGGACCATTCGATGACATGGACAATGTCTAGGGACATGACATGAAGAACACGTGATGACATGATGACATGGATGACATCAGGAGCCTATGATGAAGAAGGCTAATAAGAGGAAGCCCATCCATGAAGAAGTCTACATTGCCTACCTCCAATTCTGCACCAATAAATGACCATTCACATTAAAAAATATTTTTTACTACCTTAGAGGCAGAATTTCACTATGACACCTACACCACCTTTTAGAGCATAATTTTAGCTTTCTAATGAGCTCTTACTTGGCCAAAAACTCCAAGCAATTTGGGAGATATGATTTTTTCTAGTTAAGGAAATAATTCTGTCCTTGAGCCAACTTGTGCTAGCCTACACATGTTAGCCTACCTCCAGAAAGACACATCCTTTCATCTTGACATCAAAATCATATAAAAAGGGGCTCATATTGTTCATTTAACCAAGGAATTTCGGTGAAAAACATCTCAAAAGACAAGGAACAACAACCAAGTCCGAGGAGGACTAAAATTACATTTTGGGGCAAAAATTCCTTTATTCTTCCAGCTCAAGAACAATATATAGTTACAGTCCTTATCCAGTGGACAAAAGGGAGTTTGGTGCTTGAATTTGTTGAAAACATAACCGTTGGCAATTCTTTTGGCTACCCTTCTCAAGCTCAGACTATATCTTGTAGACATAATTGCAGAAACTCATGGACTGTCACCCATGCAGCTTGGACCTTAGAACAGTGACCATATTGTGGCTCAGACAAGTGTCTACCCTACAACAACTCGGATTGCATAAAATACACAAAACTCAAATCTGTGACCTTTTTAGCTCGGATTACAGTCCTGTTACAACCTGAGATTTCAGACAACACTTCAGGCCTGCAATTATGGCCATGTGGGCAGCCACCTCAAGCCTGTAATTTCGGCCCTGTGGGCAGCCACCTCAAGACTGCACTTCGACCTATTCTGTGGCCTCTCTGGAGCAGTTAAATCATTACTTCAGACACTCTTGGATTTGTGGACAAAACTCGCTCCATTTTCAGACTTGTGACTCTCAAACTTGTGACAAACCTGCTATACCTTTGACCTATGGACGAATTTGTATGTTTTGACCCGTGGGAGATATAAATTCAAATCTATGGTGGACAAAACAATGTTTTGGAGAGTTTTCCATTAAGCATTGTTTGAGGACAATGGTTGGCAGTCTTTTTTTGGAGCAGGCTTTGGCCATTATTTGGAGCGACCTAGTAACATATTTGAAGGGATTGTTTGGTGAATTAATTTTGAGGTATTTTTGAAGACCTATAGTTGCTTGTTCTATGCACTATTGGAGATATTTTAGCAAGTTTTTGGTGGAGCAGAATTGTGGAAGACCCTTTACAGTAGACACTAAATATTTGACACCTTGTTAAGGCTTCAAAAGTGATAAACTTCGATTTAAACAAGGTTGAAGAAGCATTATTTTTTTTTAAGATATTGGAGCATGATTTATGAGCAGTCCTATAGCAACATCTTGAATATTGATTATTTAAGATCCCTTGAAAGATATATTGAATTCCTTTTTGTGAAGGTAACCTTGAAGAAACAAGTATTTGGGTGACATGAAGAGTAGTGGAGACACTTTCATGTAAAGAACAAGGTTGTCATTGATGAAGAGACATGGAGACTAAGTGAGGGGATATCTGAAGATTGTCAAGGCTCATTGAAGAAGACATTGGGAGCCGTGAAGTATAACCAAATATATCTTGACGAATTGAAGCAGGAGGTTGGAGCCTCATAAAGACAAGGTTGGTGCCTTGGTAGATAGGGTTGGAGCCCTAGAGTATAGGAGTCCTCAAGAAACTAGGTAGGAGCTTGTAGTAGAGATAGGGCTGGAGCCCTAGAGGTTGGTGCCTCAAATTGACAAGGTTGGAGCCTTGGAAATACCAAGTCGGTGCTTGGCATAATACATGTTGGAGATTGGAAAACTGGAGTCTTCATCTAGGGTTGGAGCCCTATATCATTATTGTACTTTACTTATTGTAAAAAATAAATTAATAAAATTATCTATTCCATCATTGTTCATTTTTTGTTCTAAATATAAGTGATCTAACTGGTAAAATTAACAAATGAAAAGAAATACTGATTCACTCCCCTCTTAATATTTCCAACAGCGTTGCCCTGACTTTTGCCTGAAGTAGTGCCACCGGATCCACTGGTTCTTTACATACCCAATACAGTAAAACTGTAACTTAACAACGGTTCTAAAGTCCTCCCCACTTAGTCACTAGAGTCTCTCCCTCCAACCTCAGGGTCTCTGTGCGGCTTTCCCACCAAGTTAGGGCATGGCCCTCCAATTTCAGCCACACAAATGGAATCTTCTATTCTTCCTCAATTTTATGGACACTGAAATACACTTCTAGTTGTTGCAATCAATGATTTAGCATTGAATGATGACGTCATGGTATGGTGTGATATTAACCTTCGCTTCCATTTAAAATAGGGGTTTTGTTTGATTCATGACACTTGAATTAGGTTGATATTTTTCAGGTTCTTTCTTCGGCTGGTTCTTTATTTCTTCCCGATCTCCTGATACCCCTTCTAATTTGTCCTTTGCATTTGAACCCCCATATTCTCCGAATATTTTGTGCTTATTTCTCAATGCCTCCATGAATATATTCACATTATGATTTACATTTGTGACTTGTTCTAGCCACAAAAACCTCTCCTTTGTAACATGACGAGGGTTATTCACAGATTCGTTAGTCATGATTAAGGTTTTGCGACTTTTGGTCTAGACGATCTAGATTCCATGCAAATCTCCACAATATACCCATATAAACCTACTATGATATCAATAAGATCTGTAAACTACCATGGATATTCCATTGGAGAGTTCGTCACAACATATTTGATAAAATTATATTTAAAATATGAAATTCTACACTACCATAGTTTTATTTCTTTTTATATTTTTGGATTTGTATAATATTATTAATATTTCACGCATGTGAATTAAAAATTATGAAGAAAATAGAGAACAACGAAATAAAATATCTCACACACATTTGGCACAAATACGACTTGGAAAACCCTTTCGAGAGAAAAACCCAGTTGCAAGGTGAGGTCGCTTTGCTTTCTTTCTCTAAATAGAAAATGTTCGCAAGTACAAAGAAGTATGGCCTCTGGCCTTGGGATACTACAGTGCACAACTCCTTAGTGTGTGCTTTATCTTCTTGGCTATTTTTCTTAGCTATGGAACAAATGCACTCAAAAGAATAGAATCCCTTTTCCTCCCAGCGACCCAGTTATAACACAACCAGATAGCCTTCTAGTGGTTAGGTTTGACTACCTCAACTCTTAACCAGAGTTGCAATTAAGGACCTTCTAGAGGCTTCTACATCATAAGCATGTGGCTAACCCATTTTCCACGAATAATTGGGGCTGATGTGGCATCCTCTCGAATTATGGTGGTGAAAAAGAAGAAGGTCAACTTCTAAGTGGCATAACTTTCACATATAGACTCCAATTGACACGATTCTTACATCGTTCGAAAGGTCTATGTGTTTAAAATAGCATAAAAAGGTGTGGCGCTAAAGTGCTAAAGTTTTACCCCCAAACAATGTCGTTTGATGCCTCAAAATTCTCCCGAAAGGTTTCAAACCCCAATTTTCCAAACTAGGTTTCATCGGTAAACATGGTCCTGAGAGCTTATTCCTCCACTTTTTCCACTGTAAAAGAATCAAGATGGATGAAAAACTATATAATAATCCAATCTGAATCATTTTACGATATCATATTTAAAATTAGCGAACAAAAACACAAGCTCCACACACACACACACACACACACACACACACACATATATATATTTCCAATGATCAATACTCAAAAAATTCATATGTAAAAATATATATAGTTTTAATATTTAATATTAATAACAAATGCAATATTTAAATTATAAAAAATATATATAAATTAGATGCTTTACTAATATTATTATCATACACAAACAATAAAATATTAACTCTTGAAAGCAACCACTTAATACTGGATGTTAATTCAATATAATTCTTCGAAAATAAAGCATCACAACATGAGCTAACACAATCAATGCAAAAAAGAATTATCAAATTGGAGTGTTCCACGAGGAAAGGAGAGCAGGGGTCTTCAAAAAGCTTCCCACTTTCAATAGTTTGTTAAAACCATTTATAACATAGAGATGTGATTCAAGATGAAAGAAGAGTAAGAGTCTTCAACAAGCTTCCCACTTTCAATAGTTTTTTAAAACAATTTATAACAAGAGATGCCAAGGTGATTTAGAAACATCTTATACATAAATCTTTGTGCCATACATCTTCACAATTTATTTTTTGAGAACCTAGAAATTCACTAACCTGACTTAGGATTAACACTTTGTCTAATGAGAAAATAAATGTTTTTAAGTATTCATATGCTAAAAACAAAAACATTGCCCATATGAATATTGATTTTTCAAAGTCTCCAACATGCGAAGAAATAATAATTATTAAGTGTATATGCACATTCATTCATTCTTTATTAGTCCTTGTCCCCGCTAAAGCAAGACTCTAGCAATCGATTTGCAGTTTAACTTTGACTTATGCAACACCTAATGTTAAACTTTAGAAATAAATAATGTAATTTTACTATAATTAAAAAAATAATTTGTAAACACTTGATTGGACAAAAAATTAATGTCTTATTTCATCCTTCACGCCATTTGTCCCAGTCTCACTGATAAACTCTTGTCTCAGTCTCACTGATAAACTCTACTAACTCTGAGAAGTAGTTGATGCAAATGGCATGCGTGTAACAACCTTGGCCTTGGGAGGATGCATCAATATTAATGTTCAGATTTAGGCCGAATCTAAGGCAACCGATGCACTAACTCTAGGAGAATGGTATGTGACAATTGTTGGTTGTAGTTGACCTTTAATATATTACTCTGAATGATTAGCAATAGATTGGAGGGTTTGGTAAGTATTGTTTGATTTCTTGATGGGATCAATTGATTCCTGCAATTTGGTCACCTATTGGGAAAGCACTGCCTAGGTTGAACTTGTAATGTTTGTATTTTTGCTAGAAACAAATCTAGTACACACAAAAGTATAAAAGGGAAGGTGGAGTCTCTGCGGTTTGTCTAAATCTCTTACAGTCTCGGTGGATTCTATGAACAAGGAGTTGAGGAGAAAAACGATAATGATGGGTGTCGATTTAGTATGCAAGGATACCTAGGAGGTAGACCGTGGGGATTATGAAGTAGATCCGACAGACTAGGCCTTGATTTTCTTCACATGGTCTCCAATATCGCCAAAGATGGTAGTGTGGCAAACAAATGACGGAAAGCAGAGTTGTGACATGAATACTCAATAGTATGAATTGTCGAGTGGGTCAAAAAGGGAATCAATCTTGGAGATAGGGTTATTCTTTGAAGAAACCATATTTTATCGAGATCTAGATAGTAGTCTTCACTCATCAGAATTTTTTTGTGATTATTTTCAGAATTTAGAAGGGTTTGATATCGACATTGGCCAATTTATGCAAGCACCCAAGAGTGGATATGTAGTGGAGGTCTAATCGAAAAACCAACAACAGTTGGAGGGCAAGCATATAGAAGATGGCAGGGTTCAATGTGAAAGCTCTAATATTGGAGAGGGGATCCAACTGCTGACACTAGATACTGATCCATCAATGGTTGAGAAGGATTGTGAGGTAGGTGGTTTCTCAAACCCTACTTTTCTTGAAATCTCTTCTTTGGATTCGAACCCAGCTAGAGAAAGTAATAAATCCCTAAGGGACGATCCCCAATCTGAGGCGAATCCAAATTCATCAAAGAAAAGAAAAAAGAGAAAACCCTCAAAAGTCAAAGAAGGGAATAAGAATCTAGTTTTAGTAGGGGAGGTGCCTTTGGTCAAAGCTATGGAAACGTAAGAGGAATTTTTAGTTGGAAGTTCCTGTGGAAAAAAAAATTTTTGTAGGATAATATGAGGGAATGGGAAAATGCGACATAGAAAGGGACAAAATTTGTGACAACAGAAGTCAAGACTCTCACTCATGGTTGGTTCATGTGGATTTTTTAGATGACTGAAGCGACATATAAAACCCTTAGTTGAACATGGAGCACAAATTCCACTCCCATTGTTTTGAAATTTTGACACCCTATTTTTTATGCTAGTAGAGAAAAGATATACCATGTCCCGGTATGGGTGCAGTTGTAGGTCTTCGTCCTCAGTGTTGGACCTTGGAGGCTTTCAAGTCTTTTGGAAATAAGTTGGATACTTTCTTGGAGGAAGATATTCCATTTTTGGAAAATATAAAGTGTTCTATGGCACCGATTCTAGGGAATCATATCCCTAGGGATGGTTTTCTAGATGAGCTCAATATAAGTTTCATTGAATATACAGTTACCCAAATTCTGGACTATGCGAGTTACCCTTTCAGAGGTCATCTTTTCCATAAAACGAGGCACCTCATTAGAGATTATCCCCTTCCATATAGGGGTAATCTAGATCGAAGGGAGGAACAAGTTGGGGGGGGGCGCGGGAGAGGGGAGCAAGGTTTCCCTCTTATTTTGGCTTATCACCTTGGCAGAGGTTTGAGCGATCCTTGTAGTTGAGCGAGAGGGAAGTAGTGTAGATCAATCCTTCTTCAACGCATATATAATAAGATCTATCTTTCTAATATATGGGCATGGACTAGAATTCATTTATGCACCGACTAGAGCTCCATGCCCTGCTAAGTTTGAAATAAAAAGAAAAATAAGATCCAGATCAACAAGGTTCTAGTGAAGGAAAACACACTTTTTGCAGCTCCATTCTTTCTAGAAATGATAGCTTGGTTAAACCAAAAGTGCCTTACCTAAAAGACTTTCCTTTACCTCACGTATGATCTCGAGGAACAAAGGGATTTCAGATGGATATAGGGACTCAAACGGAGGATATTGCTTCATTCTTGGTAAGGGTGGATATAGTTCAAGGGGAGGAAAAGAAGGGATTGAAGATAGGTGGTCCAAATAATCCATATCAAATGATTGATGAAATGAAAGATCCTATGGATGTGGAGGAATCTCAACTAGACCTCGTTAGATTGAGCCTCGATGGAAAATCTGTGTTAGAGAAGGTATCCTCTCTAGGTAATCACTCTTCTCCGCCTTTCATTAATAACTTAATTCATTTTCTAGATATGTGTGTTGTGGATGATGGAATTTCCCTCGATGAGTTAAATCATATTTATGTTTCTCCCCACCTTGCCCTCAACCTTTCTCACCCCTCTACTCTCCCTCACTCAACTCCTTGCATTCCCCAAGCCAATCCACCCTCTTTCAAAGATCAATGGGGGGGTGTCGGGCCTCCATGCTCCCTATAACCTTCACTCTAAATATGGAAAAGTGAATTCCATGGTGAATGTGGATGGTTTGGGTGGGATTTCTCCTAACAACACTAGGGGTAAAACAAGGGGTCGTAGATCACATATAATTAGGGCTAAGCATATGAAAAACCTGGAAATAGCTGAAGGAAAATAGAGATCATTAAATGGGTTCTTAGAGCAAGGAATACCCTGAATTCTGTGACATCATGATTTTGTTGTCTTTCAATTGCAGGGGCTTGGCCAACCCATAAAAAAAATTGGCTTTGAACAATTTGGTCTTGAAGCATAGTATAGATGTTATTTTCTTACAATAAACTTTAAGAAAAGGGGAGTGATAAAAAAGGATCTGGAATCACTCCTCTCGAACTGGTGGTTTGTAACATTTGATGCCAAAGGTAGATCAGACAATATGGCTGTAAGTCTTAATCCAAAAACTGCCAAGATTTTGGGGGATTAGGGAGCTAACTTGATTCTAGGTAATGATATTTACTAGAATGAATTGGAAAAATAATTGAATATTGTTAATATTTATGGGCCATGCCAGAACAATATTTAGTTTTGGGATGGTCTAATGGAAAAATCATTCATGAAAGCTGATAACCTAGTTGTTGGTGGGGATTTAAATTTCTCAATGTGAGCCTCAGAATTTTGGGGCCCTCATTCTCACCTGTATCCTTAGGCTGGTTATTTCAGACATTTATTGGAGGCTCATAAAATCAATGATGCGGATTTTATCAAAATCAACCCCACTTGGAGGAACTAGAGAACAAGAGAAAATAAGATTGCCAAGAGAATTAACCGATTTTTTATGGTCGAAGCCCTCACTGAGAGAAGCCCTCGTTTTAGACAATGTATTTGGATATGGGGGTGAATTTGATCACCATCCAATCTTCCTCGAACTAAAGGGGGACAAAATAGGCCCAAAATTCCTTTCAAATTCTATCCCTCATGGATCAAAGATGAATGTTTTTGGAAATTTCTAATTGAAAACTAGTGAGTCATGATCCTACTTTGGAAGGTACGAGGGATGATCAATTTTCAGCAAACCTCAAGAAAATTAAAAGGGAATCTATCCTTTCGGTAAAGCAAAAGAAGTATAGAGAGGAGGAGACACTCATGAATATAGAAAGGGAGCTAGAAATTTTGGAAGACTCGACCAACGAGGTATACGAGTCTGAAGAGGCAAGGCAAAGGATCATCTCTCTAGAAAAGGATAAATGCCAGATTCTTAAAAACAAAGAAGAGAGTTGGACGCAAAAAATTAGGGCCATCTGGATGCAAAGTGGTGATGCTAACACAAAATTATACTATAATTTTTCCAAGGGTTGTTAGATACAAACACAATATGGGAATTAATAGATTCCAAAGGAAATAAGGTCTCATCCTATGAAGGATTGGCTAGGCTAGGGATCATACACTTTAGTAACGTCTCAAGGGCTCAACAAGAGGTTTCAATTTCCAAAATCATCAAAGTTTCCCAAGTTTTTCCTATTTTTGTTGTCGATGAGGATAATAAACCACTCATGGATCTGGTATCTGAGGATAAGCTTCAAAAGGTGCTCTTGCTTTTTAAAAGGATAAAAGTTCAGAGCTAGATGGGTGGATTGTGGAGTTTTTCTTGGGGTTTTATGAGAAGATTGGAAGATATCTCCTTGGGGTCATAGAATAATCCAAATCTTCAAGCCTAATTCACCCTTCCTTCAATTCTACCTTCATAAACCCCATTCCTAAGTCTGACATGCCCCTATATTTCAATGTCTTTATACCTATTTCACTGTGTAACTACATATATAAGATCATATCCAAAATAATTGCTAATAGATTGAAGCCCAACCTATCTAAACACATCTCTAGTGAACAATTTTATTTTCTAGAAGATAGACAAATTCAAGAGGAGAATGGAGTTTCTTAGGAGAAACTTCATGGTTTGAAGTCTTGGAAGAAAAAGGGAGTGGTTATTAATATTGATTTATCCAAGGTCTATGATTGAGTAAGATGGAATTATATTAAGTTGTTGCTGACACATCTTGGTTTTGAGATTCCTTTTATAAATTGGATTATTCTTGATGTCGGTCTCTTTTGCAGTCCTAGTAAATGGATCAACCTCTAATTTTTTTCAAGGTCAAAGGCATCTTAGGTAAGGTTTTCCTCTCTCTCCCATGATATTCCTTTTGGTTTCACATGGCCTCAGTAGGATCCTTAAGGAGGCTAAGAGCCAAGGTGATCTCTCAAGAGTTTAGGTAGCAGAAAAATTGACTATTACACATTTAATTCCCGATGATGATGTCTTAATTTTCAGTGATGGATCTCATAGAAATATGGCATCTATCAAATCAACTCGAAATATGTTTCATAAGGCTACGAACATGGAGATGAATGATCAAAAACCATTTATAACTCTTCATGGCTTGTCTAGGGATGAATCATATTATGCACATCTGCTTTTTCCTTTCTTATCATAGGAATTGGAGGAGGGATTGAAGTTTTGGGTTTCTATTTAAAGCCAAATGATTATCATAAAATGGATTGGCAGTGGCTGGTTTCCAAAATAGAGAAAATGATTTCATCTTGGTGCTTTAGATGGTTATCTAGATCTGGAAGGATGGTATTAATAAATTCTATGTTAGAGGAAATTCCAGTCATCTGGATGTCCCCAGTGTGGATTCATGTAGGTACTTTGTCAGCCATTCACAGGTTATGCAACAAATTTCGTTGGTTGGGTAAGAAGGATGGAAGAATTTTCCGTTGGGTTAGATGAAATAATATTATCCTGCCAAAAATATGGGGAGGTTGGGGTCTAAAGAACTTACCTTTGAAAAATATCTTGCAGCCAAGGTCTTATGGAGAATTATTACTACAAAGAGTCTATGGAGTAACGTTGCATGCATACAATATATTTTCCGATTCCCCTAGAGGATTAGATTAGGACTCCTGATAAAAATAGACCTAAGATGTCTATCATTTAAAAAGCTATCCTCACTTCTTTCTTGGTCGTAGAATAGGCACTTGCACGGAAAGTCGGTAATGCGGCAAGGGTTCAACTAGGTAAGGACCCATGGGTTAGATGTGGAGACAATTTTCGAATTCCCAAGGATATGATTCATCAATAAGGAAAGTGCACTCTTAATCAAGTTGCAAATCCTTTAAGATCTTCTATATGGGCCTAAGGCTAGTGCTCAACACAAAAATTGAATTTACTTCAGGAATTCCTAGAGCATTGGCAAAACAATACTCTTGCCCTCAATTCAACTCGTGCTCGCATAAATGAGGATGATGTAATATTCCTCCGTTGCAGTAATATTGGTTTTGGTTAGACTAAGTTACGTTACAAAGAATTACGGAAAATCCATGAAGAATATAGGAATAATTATGTAAATAAATATTTATTAATAAATAAATAAATAGAATGTATGTGCTTGGGAATGAGACACCTAGAAATGAGATTCTTTCTAAATACATAAAAACAAAAATAAAATATAATTGGTAAATGATATTGGATAATTATTTCATGATAATAATTCTAGATGAAATTCTAGACAAGCATAATGGATGGGAGAGAAAAATATATTAAGTTGCTTAGTTCAGGAAAGATGCTAAGCTTGTATAAGCACTAAGCATCACATGAGATAAAAACAAGCCTTTAAATAAAATCCTAGGCAAGTGGTTATGGATGACCACAAAAGAGGGATACCGCTAAGGGTAACATCTATCATGAAAGAAATGTATGAAATACCTAGAAAGGGACTCAACAGAGGTTGTTGATACCCATGCAAAGATATCTCTTCTCGATGGTGAAGAGAGAGGTTGGAGTTCAATGTTGGGTGGTGAGCAAGTGTGAAATTCTCAAGTGCACAACTGTTAGCGTTTTCTGGTGGGATTATATACAATTGTGTTGTTGATTCAGTTATGTTTTACTATATTACTATGAGAGTCTAAGGTAGATGGTTGTATGTGTTGGAAAGCACTAGCAATATAGTGTTGCTACTATAATTTATTCGTGTTATGTAGAGATGTGGGTAAAAAATGTGTATAGGAAAATTTTGCAAACCTACTAGAAAGCATGCATTTATTAATGTAGATCGTGATGCATGGAATTCTAATAATCTGATTTGTTGAAATCTTAGCTATGGAGAAAAATAATATGCTCCTAATATAAATTTTAGCTATGAGGAAATTGTAACTGGGTGCAATATTGCAAGAAAACTACTTGTAGTAGTTTAATTACTGTAGTATAACAAGAAATTGGGGATGAAACCAATATGTCGAGTGTGGATTATAGTAGGCACATGTCATATTCTATATTGTATGTGGAAACTTATTCTATGGGTTAACTATTAACCAAGTGCCCTAGATGCAAGAAAAAAAAACAAGAAATTAACGTGTGGTAGTTTAATGGGACCTGTAATATACAATACATTGGTCAAGGCTCTATTCCATATCAAGATGGGATTCACCTCCTAAAAAATATATATATAGTATGTTCAACATTAAATATCATAAAGGAATCATCAGAAATTAGTTGAATCCTACCATATTATTAGACAATAGTTTTTTCGTTTGAAATGCAGACATGAATAAGTTGACATGCTCAGAAGTACCATTGAGAGGAAACAAATAACGATTTTGTAGCACAAGGAAATCCACTGGTATAAAATTTAAAAAATACCAGAGCGATATGAAGGACTCTTGCACTAACTATAAACAAAAAAAACTCGCCTTGCAAATTAACGATAGAGACAATGCATAGTAACAGCATAATACAAGCCATGATAACTACTAGCATCATAAATATTGAATAATTTCAAATTCAAACATCCATTTAAAACGACTTAGCATAAACACTAAAAGTAGATAATATGTCTATGCTGGTACATATAGAAGGATAGGAACATAGTTTTATTATCATCCTTTAACTTCAACAAAAATGACAAAGGCTTAAAACAAGTTATAAGCCCACCACAATCATTTTAGTCATAAAATACATAGTATATGGGAATAATTAACTGTTAAAATTGTATTATTACAATGATTTCAACGTGGGATGAAAACCCCTGCTGGAAGGCACTATGGTGCCGAATTTGACATTTAATAGAGACAAGTCGACAGGGATGCGAACCTGAAAGGAAAGAGGAGGAAAAATAATATCCAAAATTTTTAGACTAGACCAAAAGACACCAGTACAATAGATTGTCAAGAGGACGAGAAATATCCATAAGATAATGTACAAAATAATAATGGCTACAATCGTCCACGAATTGAATAGTGGGGAATTGCACGCCACAATTATAAGTTGCATAGCAGGAAACATTTGATGTGCACACAGTTCGATCATAAGACGAATGTGTGACAAACCTGGAAACCAGGGGAAGTATTGACTATTAAGACGATGTTGATCCTTTCTTTGTAAACAACATGAAGGAAAAGGGGAAGAGAAAATACCTGAAAAACAAAGAGACAAGACTTGAGTATAAACTGGTAACCGCATAAAATGTTGTAGGAAGGGAAAATATGACTAAGTTATTGATTACTGTGAATATATAAATAATTAAAAAAAAAAACCACCTTACCTTCTATCTGAAAGGTATCTTGGAAGAAGGAAGCGAGTGTTTCCCAAACACATTCCAGAGCCATGCGCTTACCATATAGAAATTGGAGAGGAAAAGAGAATGAGGACTAGTAAAATAAGGTTGAATAAATTCTATTTAGACGAAACTGTAAAGGAGTACAAACTCAATATTACGTGGGGAAGACTCGTGTTGTCCTTGAGGAAGATAGTCCACGGCAACAACATTCAGGAATAATAAAAACCCTATAGAGACCTGAAAACTGCCAAAGTATAGATAGTATACGATGAAAAATATCCAACAGAGAATACAATTTAAATAATAATTAAAAAAAAAAATTAACTTAGGAAAACATTGTCAGGGTATAAACCCCCATATCTTACCTCTTCCTTCATCGAAGATGTAAACCACGGAGGAGAGGGGGCAATAGTTTCATTGTACTTGTAAATTACACAAATAGATTAGAGATGGTAATACTTTGGACAAAGGGAAAAACATAGTTGCAATGGTGGGAAAATGTCCACTTTAATTCCATCTATGTGAAGAACTTACCTTAGAAAACTAGAAAAACGCACCCTCGTAACCGAGCTTTCCACCTGAGAACGAATATTAAGCCTTCCGAGAGGGTAAATGGAGTAAATTTCCAAGCAATGAACAATAAAGTAAAAAAAAAAAATCCGTACATAGAAGCTAGAGATTGAAGGTGACAAGGAGCAATACACCTTAAAAAGAAACCACAGTTTACCTGAAAGGACACCAAAGGCACAAGTGGTGAATTGCATACTGAACTTGTGGAAACTAGGGCATCGGTGTCATTGCAAAGGGAAGGAATAAAGAAGAACCAACGAACAGAGCGAAGAAATCACCAGATGGACAAGCGCAATGGAAAAGACGCAATGAGATAACGGTTAGGGTTAAAAACCATATAGGGTTATACGGTTCAATCGTGACCGTTGATGGAGCACCCTCTCATCCTAGCCCTACGTATCCTACCTCCATCAGTCCCAATGCCATTAACATTGTCACATGACCCCCATGTGACATAGATCAACATGGAAGAAACTAATTGCGGGACTGAACACACAAGAAGGGTCCACACATGGATCATTATGTAGGTACAGTAGAGGTTTAACTCATTGGTACGCCTAAACAAAATCAAAGTAATCTCATAATTAACAGGGACCATAATAAATTAACATATGATGGAAACCATATAGTAGCACATCATTCATATACAAATGCCCAAACTTTGCATATGCGCTAAGTACACATGTTTCGACCAAGTCATATACGAGTGTTATAATATATATAATTCCTTACCTCACCTAATGATACCCTTTTAATTTGTCAGTATTAAGAGTTAGTTAGAGGATAAGGCACTGACATTTATATCAAATTAGCAGTGGCATACAATACATAAAGAGTGATTATAAGAAAGATATCCCTTTAAGGGTAATAATATTTAGAGGCATACCTATGCTATAATTTAAAGATCTTGATACCAAAAATAACTTTAAAAAAATTTCATGGTATTGATGAGGGAGGTTTATGACAAATGTTATCAGAGCCCTAGGTTCAACTCTCGGACCTAATGGGCTTGCAAAAAAAAATGAGTGTAATTACATGTCATTGATATGAGACATTTAAAATTCTATAAACTTAACAACAATAATCACTAGTTTACTGTAGCAGAAAATACTTCAAGTTTAGTTGTGAATCAAAATAAGCATAATAATTTAGGTGCATGGAAGGTTGCCTTCGAGAAGTATTTCCTAAAGCTGTTGTGACACACCTGGCAAGAGTAAGTTATATTAAAATAGTTGCACTAAATAAAATTAGCATGTACTGGTGGTTACATAATCAAACTGTTAAATTCGTGGGTGAATAAAAGGGAAGTCATATTTACAATCAACATAACAACACATCATAGATGTCACTCAAATGCTAGATATGATAGTCTAGTCTTATAATTATAATAATAATAATAAAACATAAAGATGAAATTAGCATAACAATCTAATGTTCGAAACCATCGATTGAATGGTAAAGTGAATATAACAAGGTTGTAGGTTCAATACTGAAGCCTAGGGCCAACCCGCAACTGCAAGATAGAAATTATTATAGCTAGATCAGACTTGAGTGAAAAAAATCAGTGGTTACCAACTGGAGTATCTAAGCCGGAAATGATCAAGGTCGGACATGATATACAAAATTTTCTTTTAGCATATTCTTATATATGACGTAAAAGGGAAAAACACAATTTTTTTACATGTATACATAATATTACAGTAAAAGTTAAATTTGTCATGAATATCAAGACGATATAATCACTTATTCAAATTTTTACATGTGGTTATTGAGAACTTAAAACATGTCATTTAATTTATTATAATACACTTGGAATAAAAGATTGTCATATTTTTATCGGAGAATCATGAGTGTACCGCTTTGTCATGTAACTTCTCAAGAAAAAAATAATTCATTTTGAAGTCTTGGCTTTAACTATTCTGATTACAGCCAAAATGGATTTTTTTCAGAAAGGTATAGATATTATTTTTGTTTCGGTGTTCCATCTCCCATTTATTTATGTAGGTAGAGGAGTTTTCTATGTCCATGATACAATGTTTGCTTATATAACTCATGATGAATCTGAATATTGATTTTGATGTAAACATAACATGTATCCTGAGAAAATGGAAAACACAAAAAATAATATAAATTTCTAATATATTCAAGTAATGTCCATCATACTACTGGCTCACCCCAACATGGTTGAGCAAGTTATAGATGTGGATATGTGACCTACCAGATTACTAACTCTCCTATTTGTGGTTCTATAAAGTCTTCTTGTAAAATTAAAGTTGAGAATGAAAATTTTTCATTAACTACATATATTTTATGGTTAAAAGTGAATAGTCGAACTAGATAATGTCAATTTTCAAACCACTCTTTTCATTTGTGCAATATCAATTGTGTTTTCATTATGCTAACATGGCTGCAATTACATTCAATATGACAAGCCCTGCTTTGGTATATATTACTAGTAAGGAAATGAGGTTGAAATACTTTCCATCAAATCCTAGTTTGGGGTACTCATCCGGTTTGGTACAGAGTATTGACCTCTTCACTACCAATTGGCCGTTGCATTTAAATATTAGGAGAAAAGGACAACTAAGATTCAAGAGATATTATGGACAATAAGTTGGTTTTTATCTCAATAGTTTGATGAAGACCTATAGATGGAATCTTTTAAGAGGTTTGCAGAGATAAATTTGAAATTATATGAATTTAATTACAATAAAAAAGAGAGATACATGCTAGACTTGAGAGAAAGCAGAATCAAACATGTGTCCAATTATAGAAGTGGTTGGGGAATGTTGCACATACAACTTCTTGTTTTCTTATATAAAACCCAAAGGTGATATAACCATTATTCTTTTTTACTAGACTAAGGTTGTGTCTAATATGATGATATGATCTACCTTTTATGTGAATAAGGGTTGATCTAGGCGATGGTTGAAACATCATTGTCATTGTACTAAGGCTAAGGGAGTTGTGTGTCATTGTTCAAGATATATATATATATATATATATATTCTGGGTTTTGATCTAAATTGACCAAAAGCGTATGCACCACACCAAGTTTATTAATACCTATAGTCCCACGTGGTGTCGAGATGATCAATTTGTGACAAGTGGTGTAAGACACATAATGCTGAAGAGTGGAGAGAGTCACTCAAATCAATGACACGTTCTGCGGAAAATATGCACTTTAAAGAGAAAAGTGTGCTAGAGCCACTTCTGTAAGATAAATAAAGGTTGGAATATGCCTTGGATGCATAATAATTTTATCAGATACATGAACCGTCATTAATTAAGGGAAAAGGAAGATAAGAAAAATGATATTCAATATAGAGAAACTAAAGTAGGATAATAAGTGGAAATGGAAAATAGTAACCTTATACAATCGATTTTGCATGATTAAGGGTAACACATAGAATCCAATGATAGGTTCTCACGGGGAATAATGCAAGAAGGTAAGAACTTGAAGTAGAATTTGAGATTACCAAGTATTTTTATGAACAAACTATCTAAGAAAAGTTTTTGTCATTAGAGAGGAAGGAGAATGCAGTGTGTCCATAAGATACAAGTCATTGTAATGTATATAAACATCAATATAAAATGGATTAAAATAAGGATTAAGAACTTCTACAAATAACATACAACAAGTAGGAAAAAAATAATTTTCTTGAGCATAGTTAGTATTCATATTGATACAACTACAATAATACTATCAAGAAAACAAATGCTAATAGCATAAGTATTCTAAATATTACACATTTATGGTTGAGAATTAAAATATCAAGGATGTTTGTAATGTAATTGTTTTGAACAACTGATAAGATTTTGGGGAAGAAAATGAATTTTGTTACCAAGGAAGCAAATAGCTAAATTGGTGACCTCCTCGATTGAGGAAGTTAGAAAAATTCCTTGTAGATTAACATTACAAATTCTAATGTCTGAATACCCACAATAATAGCAGTGCAGAGTGTAACCAATGAAAAAATCTACACAAGAAAACAAGTTGCAGCACTGTAAGAATGGACTTGATTAAGCTCAACTTGGGAAGAAATCAACAAGATATAAGAACCATGAGTAGGATGTTCTACACCTAAATATGCAAGACATTTGCGTAGTGGATATGAGGATACCAAAATAACAATTATAAATTACATTAGCTCCTAAAAAGAGCTAAGAAACTTTGAATTAGTAGCAATATTAAGAATGGAATGATCTCAAAAAGTTCTGGATTAGAAACTTGTATTGTTGAACCATCAATGCAAAAAAAAAAAAACACTCAAAAGGATTGAAATAAAGGCGTAACACATTGCGAAGTACACTTTGTTGGTTTAGTCATGAAAACTTCTGAACGAAAAAATACTTTTTGACTACCAACATCGGTGACTGTGAACATATTGGAAAAACAAGTAGATGTAACTAAGTCCACTTGAAGGTTGTAGAAATTGTAGCAACATATAGGAACTTTTTACTATTTTCCAATTGTAGAAAACTAAAATTTATTCCTTTTTTTAATGATATATATATATATATATATATATATATATATATAAAGAAACATTTAGGAGTTTAATATTATAATGAATGGCTAGTTTTAGGGCTAGTAGGATGTTCTACACCTAAATATGCAAGACATCTGCATAGTGGATATGAGGGTACCAAATTAACAATTATAAATTACATTAGCTCCTAAAAAGAGCTAAGAAACTTTGAATTAGTAGCAATATTAAGAATGGAATGATCTCAAAAAGTTCTGGATTAGAAACTTGTATTGTTGAACCATCAATGCAAAAAAAAAAAACACTCAAAAGGATTGAAATAAAGGCGTAACACATTGCGAAGTACACTTTGTTGGTTCAGTCATGAAAACTTCTGAACGAAAAAATACTTTTTGACTACCAACATCGATGACTGTGAACATATTGGAAAAACAATCAAGGGTAGATGTAACTAAGTCCACTTGAAGGTTGTAGAAATTGTAGCAACATATAGGAACTTTTTACTATTTTCCAATTGTAGAAAACTAAAATTTATTCCTTTTTTTAATGATATATATATATATATATATATATATATATATATAAAGAAACATTTAGGAGTTTAATATTATAATGAATGGCTAGTTTTAGGGCTAGAACCCTTACATAGTTCTTCATGATCCACTATTATACTACATTCAATAGTCCAAAATATAGATATTCTATGCTTATGGCATTTTTTTTCTGACTCTTCTAAATAGATGGCTACTATAATCTTTATAAAAAACTCCTAAAAACAACTTGTATCTACAAAACATCAAAAATTATTAAGGCATGATGATTCATCTGTGATCCAGGTGGATATTGGTGTCCACCCGCCTATTCCAATTGGACCGCCACCATTGTTTATTTCAGTTTTCAGTTTCCTTAATTTTAGCACAATTTACTATTTTTAGCAGTTTTTATGGTCTTGAACTTCCGGAGCTATTTTGAGGCCCTAAACGATGTCTTTGGGAACACCGGGAGCAACATGGGCCTTTGACCAATGTTTCTCATTGAAAAGTTGTAGTCATTGGATAGATCTTTCTAAAGAGGTATTGTGCACGACAAACAAAGATCGTATGCCAAAGTTACGTCCCTGGGAAGTTGATGTACCAATTTACCCAAATGAGGCCCATAGTTTTGACACTTCATCTCCTAGGGTTAGGTTTTTGGATGTTTAGGGTTTTCCATTGTTTCTAAATAATAAATAGGCATTCAAGCCTCATTGTAACACAGTTTAGAGGCCTGTGGTTGTCACATCTCTTCTCAGAGATAAGCTACAAGCATCCTAGCTAGTTTATTTCCATTCTATCTGTAAGCATATTTCAGTTATTTGATATTAATGAAATGAAGTGTTATTTCCACTACATATTTGTATTTGTGGTTATATTCATATTCTGTTGTGTTCTTGCATAAATCCGAATCAATCTGGAAGATGGAAATCTTGCCTCTTTGACTTCTCCTTGCAACTCATCGTCATTGTCCTTGACCTTTTGGTCCTGTCCCCCAACTCTTCTAGTCTTTTTCTTTATTGGTCCCTCACTAGTCTCGAACTCCTACAAGTTTGTTTATGCTCTATTGTTGGGTTTTTGATCCAGAATTATGCAGGAACACAATAAAATACAAAAATAAGCATAAACGTAGAGATGCAGCAGGAATAACACTTAATTTCCTTAATATAAAATATTGAAAAATTCTTACAGACAGAATGGAAAATAAACTAGCTCGGGCGATGGTAGCTTATCTCTGAGAAGAGATGTGGTGGCTACATGCCTCTGAAATTTGTTACAATAAGGCTCAAAGGCCTATTTATTATTGAGAAACAATGGAAAGCCTTAAACATCCAAAAACCTAACCTTAGGATACGGAGCGCCAAAACTATGGGCCTCGTTTAGGTAAATTGGTACATCAACTTCCCAGGGACATAACTTTGGCATATGATCTCTGTTTGACACGAAAAATACCTTGTTATAAATATATATATGAGGAATACAACTTTAGAGGGACCAAAAATGGTAAAAAACGCACGTTGGTCTTGGTTTTCCCCCAAAAATGTAGTTTAGGGCCTCAAAACGGTTCCAGAAGTTCAGGACCCGAAAAACTGCCAAAAATAGTAAATTGTGCTACAGTTAAGGAAACTGAAAAACTGAAAGAAACAAGTGGAATAGGAAGGTGACCACCAATATCCACCTGGATCATTCCTCCCCCCTTAGGAAGAAATGGTCCCCATTTCGTTGAGTTCCTCCATGATATGATGAAACTTCTGCTGAACTTGGTCCCTGGTGAGCCACTTGCCTTGGTGCAGGAGCTGGCCAGCTTTGACAACCCGATACAAATAGATCTTCTACTGGCGAGTGTTCTTGATCTGCGTGTCCATGATTCGATCAATTGTGGCCTATTCCATATAGTCAAGGTCTAGCTCTTTTGGTGTGAGTTGTTTTGCAATGTCGGATGTGTCCAACAATGGTGGAAAGTAGGGCCAAAGGCGGTCCACATTGAACATTGGGTGTAGACCAAGGAATGGTGGAATATTAACTCCAAGGCATTGTCCCCGACTGCCTTGGTAATGGTGTATGGCCCATATCGGAGCAGGTGAAGCTTACGGTGGGGCCCAACGAGGCGCTCATTCTGCAAATGTAGCCAAACTTTGTCGCCCACATGGAACTTGTGTGGCACCTGATGTTGATCATGTCGCTACTTGTACTTAGAATTGGCTCTGTCCAATATGTCATGGACTTGTTGGCGGATGTGCTCAATGAAGTTGTTCACCTTGTCAGCTTTAGACTAGACATGAGCCAAATCTTCCTAAGTAGCGGTAAATGGTATGGCCACATCATTAGAACATAATGGTTGGAATACCAAGCCCACCTGAAAAGGGTTGTGGCCATTTGAGCTTTGGAGAGCCCGGTTATAGGTGTGTTGGACAAAGGGGAGGCTTTCATCCCATGTGTGTGGATGCTTCAAGTTGTACATGCGTAGAATGTGTACGATCATCTTGTTGACAACCTCTATTTGGCCATCAGTTTGGGGGTGGAAAGTTGTGGACTTAGTGAGCTTGGTGTCAAGCATCAACCAAAGACTCAAAAAAAATGCACCAAGGAACCTGCTCTCCTGATGTGAGATAATGGACTGTGGGATCCCAGTGTGTACCTACACTCGTTCAAAGAAGAGTTTAGCAGTGGCTTCTGCTGTGATATTCTTCTTGCAGGCCGCCATAATGGCCATTTTAGAGAATTTGTCGATGAACATAAAAAAGTAGTCGTTGTCATGCTTGGTAGAAGGAAGGCCCGACATATAATCCATAAATATGGATTCCCATGGTCAATTAGGGGTAGGCCACAGAGTATATAGGCCTTGCTTCTTGATGGTTGGTTTGGAAATGGCACAAGTAGTGCAAGATATGATGTACTTCCCAACATCATGTCGAAGGTTCGACCAATAGAAATGCTTTTGCAATACTGCTACTGTTTTCTTGACCCCAAAATGTCCAACAACCCGACTGTAGTGGGCTTCCCAAATCATCTTGGCATGCTTGCTTGAAGGAACACAGAGGTTTCCCACATGGCATAACAATGCATCCTAGAGGTGAAAATTTGGAACTTGTTTACCCTCTAGGAGCGTCTTGTATGTGTTGCCGAATTTTGGATCACTTTTGTAGAGATGCAGCCAACCCGAAGTCTCGTGCCCACAAGATTCAAGCACAGTGGTTAGCGCCACGATCGACGGTCAGTGGAGGAAATCTACAACGTTATTGGTGCTTCCCTTCTTGTACTTGATGTTCAAATGGAACTATTGCAGTTATGTGGACCATTTCTGATGGTGATTGTTCTACAACTTCGCTTGTGTCTGTATGAATTGCAGGGGTCGATGATCTGTGTAGATGACCATTACCTTACCAAAAATGTAATGCTTCCATTGCCCGCAGACATGCACAATGGAATACATTATTTTTCATAGGCATGATACTTTTGTACTATGACTGAAAGTGTCTCACTGTGATATGCCACTGGATTCCCCTGCTGAGTAAGTACTGCCCCAATAGCATAGTCATAGGCATCTGTCTCGATATCAACTAGTTGTTGCAAGTCTGGTAATGTGAGCACTAGTGTAGAGCACCTTCAAAACATTTTCAAGGGTTTTCATACGGCAAGTTATCTAGATTAAATGGATCTCTTTAGATTAAGTTGTGATATGAAACATTAAGGTGTTGTGAAGGCAGCAAAGCTATAGTCAATTAAAAATCTTCTAGCTCTACTAAACAAGAAAAGCCTTTCAAAGTAACTGTTTGAAGTAAGCCAAAGGAAAGGGCAAACCATAGATTTCTTTGGGAAAACTTTTAATAAAGCAAACTTTTAAGAAAACAATCCAGCAATCCTAAGACTACTTTCAGATAAAGAAAACATACAAGATAACAATGAGAGCAGCCTAAGATCAAACATAAATAATCTAATCTGCTTTTGACATACTCTCTAGAGATCTTTCAAAGCAACCTTTAAAGACTGACCAGAGGACATGGCATACCATAGACTTCCCTAGTTTAGACTCTATTTAGCATATTTTGCAGAAGATCTTTTCAAAAACAATATCTCAAGTTATACTCAGAAAGACATGGGCTAACCAACATTCCCTAGTTATACTCTATTGAATCATTCTTAAAACAACAAGCTGGATAAAACTAGAGGGCAATTAATAATCCTCCAATTAGACCTTAGTAGAGGAAAACATAAAGATAAAACTTTCAGACAGAAATAGGGTACTTTGGACAGTAAATCCTAATCTAAATTTTCTATTTTTTATCAGAGAAAATGGACAATATGCAAAATGAAAGAAGAAACAAAAACAGTGAGGAAAGACATCACCATTAACATAGACCAGGATCCCATGAATCAGCTTGTATTATTGATGATCAAAGCAATTACATATTCCAGTCCAGTAGGTCTTTACAGTTCAAAACTTTCTCTATCCAGCTTAGTATTCCTCTACTAGCTCAGCAACACCCTAAATCACTAATCGTAACAACCTTCTACAACCAACCAAGAACCCTTTCTAATGAAGTCCTCATACTATATTTATAGGCAAATGAGGAGGTGAAATGAAAACTAGGGTTAATATGTTCATTTATGACTGAGTTAATGATTTTTGAACTTTGAGATCATGCAAGGCCCAAGGCAAAAAAATATCTGAAAAGAGTTACTCTTTATAATGAATGTTGTTTAATTTATGAGCTACTTAGTTGCAATATTTGACTTTTAGGCTTCTTAATAACTTTTGAAATAACTATTGAGCTGCTTCTTTGAAAATATCTTCTGACTGTTTCCTGATACAGTGGATAATGTGGGAAGCTCTTCAAAAAATCACCTTTGTTGTCTTTTTCACTTTATTGACTGTTTTAATCTTTTAATCATCTGTTTTTTACTGTGTCCTTTATCCTTAATCTTTATGCTAATCCTATTTTTTACTTTAATTTCTTTGATTAGGCCTTTATCTCTCTGTTCTTCATTCTTCACTGATCTTCTTTGTCTTCTGTATGCAGGGTTTTTTCTGTGTATTGGAGGGTTCGCTGATCGAACTGATGACCATGAATCATTTATCCAACCTTTGAAAACAAACCCTTAAACCCGTTCTCCTGCTTATCTGGCCTCAAGGGTCGTCATCCAAAGACCTTGCCAATTGGATTTGGCTGCGGGATGGCCTGTAATACTTTGGCCGCCATTAAACCTGGAACAAAAATGAAAAACATTAAATATAACTTGCGTTCTTGGATTAAATGCTTTCAAGGGTTCCATGGGGGCTTTGGAGCGATGCGCAGAGAAAAGGAAATGAGCAGGCGAGGGGTTCCATGGGCGGAACAAGGAAGGAACAACAAAATTTTAAATATGGGCGCGAAAAAGAAGCAAGGTGGTTTTCGCGCAACTCACAGGTGGTAAGAAGTTTAGAGGCATATGGACGCGATACCATAGAACGACTGCCACGCGTCCGGGCCAATACCGCCCATTTCGCGTGGAAATGGGCCATTAAACCCCGAGAACAGATTGCGAGCGATATTGAATCTGCGCCGTCAGATCTCAAGGAGTGAGATCGATGGCGCGGGTAGAGTCCGAAGGCTGGGTGCAAGTTTGGTGGACGAGAATAGTGGAAAACAAGTGGTGGAAAAGGATTGGACGGTGGTGGAGTAGTGGGCACTGGGCCAGCAAGGTGACGTAAACTCCTTTGTCGGGTAGCAGAAAGGTTGGGAGCGGGATGGAACAGTGGGAGTCGTGGTGGCCGTTGGATTGATGAGATCAACGGTGGAGATTTGTTGAAGGAGAAAGTGAATGAAAGTAGGGTTGGGAGGATGGATAACGGGGGGGAGAACGATTGTTGTTGGATCTTAGGAGATCGATGGTTGCGATTTGTTCGGGGGAAAGTAATGGCGGGGGTAGAAAAATAAGGAAAAAGGACTTAAGTAAAGCAGAGATGTGGTTTGGCGGGAAAAAATAGAACCAGGGTTATAGGCTTAGCGTACGGTCATGGGCCTTGGGTCACATGAGGAAGGGGCGGAGGGCTTAAGCCTGAAGGGGCTTAAGGTCTAATTTCTCAAATGATCGGATCTAGGCTAAAATAGGGTGCTTAAAGCCTTTTTAAGGATTCCGATAGAGTGAAAGAGGGTATTTTAAACCAAATAAGGAGGTTTTATATGGTTTTAAAAGGTATTTTTAAGGGAAATGAAGGATAAATGGAGGGAAAATGAGTTTTTTGGAAGGGAAAATGACTGATAGAAATGGAGAGAGAAAATCAGTAAAATGAGGGGAAGAGTCATGAAGGGGTAAATGGTGAAAATGGCCTGAAATTAGTTTCTTTTTGGATCAAAAGGTTAACTTGGAATGGATTTGAATGAAGATATTAATGAATGGATAGCTTAAAGATAATGAACTCAGTGAGATTTCAAAAACTCACAAGATTTTCATAAAAGCTTGTTTTTTAGAAATCTAAGGAACTATTTAGCCATCATTGGATATAACAAATTTTATAGATGGCTAGCAACATCAAAAACATCAAGGGGAGAAATATCACATAATACCTCATCTGTGAAGGGCTTGATGTTGTAGGGAAGGTGACACTACTGGATAATGTGAAGATCCCATCCTTCGTGAAGCCACCTGATGGTGTATGGTTGTGGGTGTGTTGTGGTCAACAAACCCAACCGCTTCACAACCTCTGCTAAAATGAGGTTCTTTTGGCTCTCGTTGTCAACAATGAAATGCAGTGGGGAACCCTTCACCTACATTTGAGAATGGAAGAGGCACTTCCCCTCCTTTGGATCTTCAGGTTCCTCCTTCTGGATCTTGGTGGTGGCAACAATGGCGTTGGGCTCCACATCAATACTCTGCTTCCCTTTGTCATTCCCCTTGTCGGGTTTTGAATCAGAGTCTAAACATGCATCCGATTCGAAAGCCTTCAGCTCAGCCACCAGTGACTGCTTGGCCTGACACTCACTTGTGTTGTGAGTGGAACTCTTATGGAACTCACACCAGTTTCCCGTGTCCTTCTATGGCTTTGCGGTGTTGTTATTCGCTTGCAGCTTTGGCGGGTGTTTGTGGGCCGCTCTGCCTTGGATTTGTCCTTTGTTATGCGGTTTGGGGGTGCCTTTCCCTTGCTTTTGATTTGCATCCAAAGTCTCGCTTCCTCTGTTTTAATTTATGCTCAATCTTGGCAGCACACCGGTATGTTGCACCAAGCGAGGGGATGTCGAGGAACTCCATTTCCTCCTAAATGTATCTATGCAGACAATTGTGGTACTTCAACACCAAATGTTTTTGTAAACCTTTTATACCCAAATTTTTGTGCAGGGTATGGAATAGATTCGTCAGCTCATGCACATCTTGACCCCTTTGCTGCTGCAACATAGTCCATTGTATGTACTTGTCCTCATAGCTCCCCACGGGATAATATTTTTCCTTGATGGCATCTCGGAAATAATTCCAAGTTGGTGCGACCAAGAACAAGGAGGTTTCCCTCTCATCATTTTACTCACAGTAGGTTTCCCACCAGTCTTTGACATGGGGGGTGGCTTTGAGGAGTGAAAAAGTAATCTTTTCCCGATTGGAAAAGTCATGAACCGAGAAATATCCTTCTAATAGATTCAACCATTTATCTACGACATCTGCATCTATTTGGCCCTCAAATATGGGAATGTCAAAGTCTACTTGTACCTTAAAAGGAGTGGTGCCTCCGGAGTGGCTACCGAATGAAGGTGCGCCGCCCGTGGGTAGTCGTTGAAGGATCTCGACAAAGTTATCCATCATCACGCACATTTGTTTCTCGAGGGCCTCCTCGAGAAATATTTTGATAGGATCTCCTGCTCCCTCGTCTTTCTTTTCTTTCGCCATGGGAGGCCATCGAGGTTTGCGAGGCTGATCTTGCAAAGTTTCAACTAGATCGAGCCCTAACTCCTTATACCCTAACCTTGTTGGGGACATGCAAAGAAATATCGAGGAAGAACAGACCACTCTATACCATTGATCCAGACTTATGCAGGAATGAAATAAAATACAAAAATAAACATAAACGCAAAGATGCAGTAGGAATAAGAATTAATTTCATTAATATCAAATACTGAACAATGCTTACAGACAAAATGGAAAATAAACTAGCTCAAGCGATGGTAGCTTAACTTTGATAAGGGATGTGGCAGCTACATGCCTCTGAATTCTATTACAATGAGGCTCGAAGGCCTATTTATTATTGAGAAACAATGGAAAACCATAAACATCCAAAAACCTAACCCTAGGAGATGAAGCGCCAAACCTATGGGCCCTGTTTGAGTAAATTGTTATATCAACTTCTCAGGGATGTAACTTTGGCATATGATCTTAGTTTGATGTGCACAATAGCTCATTAGAAAGATCTATCCAAGGACTAAAACTTTCGAGTGACCAACATCAATCAACGACCCTTGTTGGTCTCGATTTTCCCAAAAAAAGACGTTTAGGGCCTCAAAACGACTCTGGAAGGTCAGGACTTGAAAAACTACCAAAAATAGTAAACTATGCTACAACTAAGGAAACTGAAAAACTGAAAGAAACAATGGTGGAGGTCCAAGTTGAATAGATGGGTGGCCACCAATATCCACCTGGACCAATTTTTCTTCTACTTTTAACAACCTAGTATGCATTGCATCCATCCTTGTTTGAATCTCAACTTGAAATTTCTCCATCTTGATTTGTATCAATTCATACCTCTTTTCCATTGATAGTTGATGTCTTCCTTTCTCTTTTCAGTGAAGCACTTTATTGTTGCATAACATTAATCAACCATTCCACAACATCCAACAAAAATTTCAGGAGCTGGTTGATCTTAGCTTGCTCGTGCCTGTGAGTTGGATTTCCCTAGCCCGTAGTGAGAGGTCATCTTTGTTGCGTGAAGCTTTTGATTCCGTGCAATGATAGCCACCTCAACTCATGGTTTGGTTTATAAAAAAATGAAGCACTATTAAGGGTGACTTCGAACCATACAAATCCAACCCTGCCTCTATTTCTCCATCCTAAGGCATTAAATTGCAAAGCTACAGAATCCATAATGAAATGGCAATGATTTTCTTGAAAAGAGTGTAGAAAATGACGAGTAATATAGAGGAAAAGGAGAATTAAAGGCCTTCTAAAGTGAATTGAATGTTTTAACAAGGCTAATGCATTTTCCACCCGAGTCTGCCAGTTTCCATCGTTAACAGTTGGAGCCTGTAGCCACTTGTACATGCATGGGGCTACGTCTATCCGCATATTGTGACGCTATATAAGACATTGGTACACTTCCATCAGGCTTCATGTTTTAATATTTAAGGGGAGCCGACATTCCTTCCTTGGGATCACTGAAATTCACACCAACATCCACTTGTTTAGAGAAGGGGCATTTGGTATATCTCCCATTGTGCACATTTGAACATTTATTCGACTATAGGGGCCATTATTTTTTATAATTTGATATTTGTCCAATAATTTCATGGTAAAGGGAGGTTTATTTCCAACCTTTGGTCTATCTCCATTAACCCCTGTTTCAATGTTGTCCCTTTGTTTGCCATTGTGTCAGGTTCTATATTTAAATTCATGTACACATGGTAGAATTATATTTATTCAAAATGATGGATTTGTAAGGTATTCCTTAGCTAGATGGGGAGGAGGGCGATGTTATGGGATCCCCTTGCTTTCCACACTTGTCAAATCACCATCATTGAGTCTTTAAACATCATAATTTTGGAGATGTTTCTTGCTATTGCTAATTCTAATCCTTGTCAAAGTGTTAAATATTCAGCTTGGTTGTTAGTTTTAGTGCCTAGGCACCAAGCACATTATAACTCTAATTGTTCATCGGGGAAATAAATAACCCCTCATGCTCCTGCCACCCTTGTTAATTAAAAATTTTTCAGTTATATATATTTTAGGATTTTATTTTTTTTATTTTTATTTTTTATTTTTTTTAATTTTATATGTAAAAATAAAGAAATTTACAAATTGAAATTTTAAATGAAATGAGATCTTAAAACATTTTAACTAAAAAGAAAGAAACCACAATATTCTCTATAATGCAATTCCAAAAAGAATAAATATATTGTGGTAAATAATTATTAGTTGTTAAACCAATAAAAATATTAAAAAAAAAAAAATTGTCAATTTTTTTTTTTAACAAAGTTGGTTGCTAATTATATTCCAAAAAGAGTGGGGAGTGAGAACTCCATTACATCCAAGTTATAGAGTAGAATGTCAAGGAGGGGTGATGTGGCAAAACCAAACCTCTTGCATTCTGACTATTGCTACTGTATTGCATATCTGATTCTTTGTAAACTCTAACAAATTGAAACAACATAACAATGAATTTAAAAGACATAATATTTAAGGTGGCAGTAGGTGAACTGAAAGACTAGTTCCTGCTGCATTCCCGATCATTTGAGTTGTCCGTGGTGCCGAGATTGCTGTCCGGGTTGAAATTGGCTGCATTGTTGGAGCTTGAGCTTTGGACTATTCTTTTATCCACAATGTAGCGCAAAATTTCCAGAGATTATTCTATATGCGCGCACCAGTTGTTTGCTCCCCTCAGCTTCTCTATAAGTGATTGAGCTTGATAACGAAGGAAATTGATATTTTCTTGATGCTTCTCCTGCACAATCTTCAATTGAGCTTTGATAAGGTCCATTTATGCTTGCAAATCGGAACAGTGAAAGCAGTTTTCACTTTTCATATTGGCTGATGATAAGGAGGGTAAGAACTAGACAGGGAGAGGGAGGGATCGAAGAAGCAGATGAGATGTATAACAACGAAGCGTGATGGAGCTGAGGCACGGAGAAAGAAATCTCCGGGAAGAAGGCGATGCAGCAGGATAAGCACATCGAAACGATGAGGAGTGGTCGGCAGGGAGGAGGGAAGGAGGATAAATAGGGAGGGAGGAAGTGGGGGGCATGCTGAGGAAGAGAGAAGGGCAGGAAGCGCGAGGGGACAGGTTCACAAGATAGGTGTCGGGAAGGGGATGGGGATGACAGGCCTGCAGGGATAAAATCAAGGGGGTACAAAATATCATTACGACAGAGAACATGCAGAGGAGAGGATTCATGGAATAAGAGAGAAAACGATGAAACCTTGGGAAGAGAGTTGACCAGGAGGTCTGAGGCAAACCATACTGGCCAAAGAGTCGACATTCTTATTGTTAGCTCTGAGGATGTAATAGAAAATAGATCCCCTATCTCATTGCTCAGATTGCGGCATTTGGTGATCAATTTGCTGAGGTCGATGTTGGGTGACAATGTAGATTTCAACATCATGTTGATAACAATAGACGAGTCCCCAAAAACCACAGCCTTCTTAATTTTGAGCCTCTTAATTATTTATAGGCCTTGCATTAAGGCATATCCTTCAGCTCTGTTGTTCAACATCCTACTTGTTGTAGCTCCTAGAGACAACCTTGAGTTGTATAAAGACCAGTGCCTAGGACATCTTAAATGCAAAGAGCATATGAATCAACTGATTGCAATTGACAATGTTAAGCTCTCATGCAACTATCACTTGGATGAATGGTTTTAATAAGGGTGGAACCAAGACCCCAAAGTTAAACACAACAACTAGGAAAACTGCAGAAACTGAGTACAAACTGCAATAAGTAAATGCATCAGACAGCTTTAAGACAGAATGTTGTAAAGGGGGCCGACTTCTAAAATGAACACACAGATATCAAGTTTTATATGTGAGCGATGACTATGACAAAAGATGGAGTAAGATACCAACTATAACCACACTTATCCAAGGATAAGAGTCCATATATACTGGGCCTATGCGAAGATAAGAATCCATATATATGGGCTCATCCAAAGATAAGAATCCACTTTAGTTAATATCAGAAGAACAACGAAAGAGAGAGAAAATGAAACAAAGTATCTTGCCTGAGCCATATTTAAAGCGCTATGGATGAGTAAATATGAGTATCTGCTATGATAAATTCATATTCAAACATGGGAGCACTCGCATTCCAGAACATTAGATACAAGAAATGTGGAGAGAAACGAAATGAACATTTGTATTAAAAACATGGAGAAGAGTTACAAACTGTGAATCATCCAGAGCGAAATCCCCAATTCTAGCAAAGATTCTTATTACTGAATCCCTACAGGATCTTCAAACATATACTATCAAAGTTCATACAAAATACATACAGAACACTTGAACTAGTGAGTCCTTTGGAAAATCTGGAACCTTTTGTTAGTGTTTTCTTCCTGTTCTTATAACCTCTGATTCCTATGCGCGAGAAGATATTTTTTGGGAAAATATCTTCCACACATGCTTGTATGTTGTTACAGGTCTAAATCAAAAATAGAACTGATGATGAGGTAAATTGTCTCTCATCATCTTACAAAGCAGGCCTAAAGCTATTTTTAACTAAAGTGTAAACAATATGCTAACTGGAAGTAAAAAGCAGGAGTGAAATAAGGATTTCACCCGAAATGACAAAGTAAAAAGAACATAAGGTAAAAAGGCCACGCGGGCCTAGTCGTGAATGATCATCATTGATTGATGAGGCGGAGCCCTTGCTGCTGCTGGCGAAGGCAATACCATTAGTCGTGGGAAGGAGTGGCCTTCTGTATTGGAGGGTGCGGTATTGCTGGTAGTGGCTGAGTTGGTCTTCTGCGCTGGAGGTTCCTGTGGAACGGCCAATGGTCATGATCCATCGACTTAGACGTGGAATTTAACCTCTTCATCTTTCTTCTCTGCTTCCTTGGGCGTGGAGGATCATCATCCTTGGCCTCAAGCCGCTGTGATTGGCTATGAGAGGGCCTGTGCATTTAAAATGCCATTAAAAACCTGCACAGACAACAAACTAATTAAATAAATCCTGCGATGAGTGTTTGAATTCTCCAGAAGACTCGGGTGAAGGCGGAAGAGCAGTGCGGAGGCAGGGAATGCAGCGGAAGCGTTTCCATGGTGAAAACAACGTTTAAATCTAATTTGGTGTAAAACTGTGCAGAAGGTGGTTTTGCGGAAAACCGAAGTGGTTTTTGTGCGGGGTTGAAGTGGTAAGTGGTAATGGGCCAAATGAATGTGATATGGGTAAGTGGGCGATGCATGTCCTTACAAAACCGCCCATTTCGTGTGGAAAAAGTGTGATTGGGTTATTTGATGAAATGAACGCGAAAATGAATGGGAGCCGTTGGATCATGAGGATCAACGGTCGGGATGTGACGATGAAGGAGAATGGAAAGGGCAGGGTTGAAAATGTGGGAGTAATGTGAGCCTTGGATCATGATGGACATCAACAGTGGGGATCCACTGCGGGGGCACTTTGGGGGTACGGACGGGTTTGCAGACCAGGTGCCTCCGCAGTGGATGTGCGCCGTAGATCTGGGTTGATCGGACGGTGGAGATTTTATCGGCGGGGGATGGACATCGGTGGAGAACAGGGTTTGGGACGTGGAAATGGGAATTGCCGAAGTGCGATGCCGATGGGGAAGGAAAGGAGCGATGAAACAGGGGCCGTTGGATCTGGGAGAGATCAAGAGCTAGGATTCCATTGGTGGGGGGTGAATATCAGCAGTAATAAATGGAGTGGAAATGGGGAAGAGCGATGCGCGATGTGCGACGGAGCGATGACCGTTGGATTTGCGAACGGAGATCAACGGTTAAGATCGCCGAAGAGGCCTTAAGGAATTTTAGTCGTCGGTCATAAAACGGGGTTATATGAGAAATGAGGGCCGAGGGCTTAAGTCGAAAGGCGCTTAGAGGCCCGATATGTTAAAATTAGCGCTTTTAAAGCTAGAAGGTGGATTTTAAGCCCTTTCAAAGGTTCCGATAGGTGAAAAAGGGGCTGTGACAGTCTATACAGTCCTTGTATTTTCTTTGCAGAATGAAGCTCCTTATCATTAGCCTTCCCAACCTTGTGAGGGATGTCATAACAACATTGGCTCCACTTGGGGACGACCCGTTTGTCCTCGAACAAGTCGAGAACTCTGCAGACCATCTGTTAGCCTCCTTCTTGTGAACACAGTCCCTTGATGCCTTCTCTTCTTTCTTCATGACAAATCAAAACAAAAAACATCATAATAAAAGCAACTAAATAATGTACAATATCATACAACAGACCTTTCGGCCTGAATCAATACTGGAAAATGGGTTTTGAGAATTGCCCATTCACAGGGGATTCGAGCAGATCACCCTGCAAATTTTCCAGCCTGAAGGTATTGTTTCCTCCCTCTTCAGCAATTTTGAAAGGTCCGAACCATAGAGGATCGAACTTTCCGTGCTTTCCTTTTTCAGCCCTTCTTACATCCCATCTTAGCACCAAATCTTCGACCTGCATCTCTTTACCTTTAGCATGCTAATCGAACAGGTCTTTCATTTTCTCTTGGTACTCAGTCAACCTCTGATTTACTTGCCTTCGAGTCTCCTCTAGCTCTACTAACTGATTCATCCTTCTAGTAAGATCGTTTGGTTCCTCTTGACAATCCTGCATGAACCTAGCCAGAGGTAAGGCCAATTGCATCGGGAAAACCGTTGATCTACCATAGACTAACTCATATGGGGATTTGCCTGTTGACCTCTTACTAGTGATTCTATTTTCCCATAGCGCGAACTTAAGCTGTGAATCCCAGTTCTTCTGGTTTTCATTTATGGCCTTTTTCAGCGTCCTCACCAAGGTTTTTTTTGAGGATTCTGCCAATCCATTCCCCTGTGGATAATATGCAATAGAGTGTCCTAATAAAATATTATATTGTTGGCAAAAATTGATAAATTTGACAGACTTAAAAGCCTGAACATTTTCTATGACAATCTTAGCAGGACAGCCAAACCTTGAGATAATGTTATCCTCCACAAACTTGATCACCACTGTGTATGTAGCATTCCTTACTGGCATGGCCTCTACCCATTTAGTGAAGTAATCAATGGCTATTAATATCCACTTGTGTTTCCCGCTTAAGGCAGGATGAATTTCGCTGATGAAATCAATTCCCCACTACTGGAAAGGTTCTTCTATGTGCACCGGGATCATAGGAAAAGGTGCGAACTTTTTCCTTTCAGCAAATTTCTAGCATTTTTCATAGGCCCTTACCTAAGCATAAACATCTCCAAAAATTCTGGGCCAGAAAAATCCTGCTTTCAGAATCTTGTGTGTCGTGGCCCTCCAACTGTAATGGCCACCACAGATGCCCTCGTGGAATTCTGCCATCACTTCTTCTACTTCATTTTCCGTGAGACATAAAAGTAGTATTCCCGATGGGTCTCTCCAGTACAAATGATCATTGGCTACGATGAAATTTTGAGATTTTAGCCTCAGCGTTCTATACTTTGTCTTTTCGCAGCTCGGAGGACATCTAAGGGTCAAGAGGTACTCTACAATTTCCTTGTACCATGGAATGAGAAGGTACTTCATATGGGTCTTTTGTGTAGCGGTTTATATCCCGCACTGCTCATCTGCTCTCCCAGACTCTTCATTGGCCAACATAGATAAATTTATCCCCAAATCTTGACAGTTTGATTCAGAAAGGATCTTGGCTAACCTGTCCCTTTATTAGCTAGTGGAGCGTATCTCCAACTCATACTCTTGTATCTTGGCTATCCATTTGCCTCTCTTTCCTTCACTATCTCCCTGAATCAAAATGTCTTTTACAGCCACTGTGGGTACAAATGTAGTTATGGCCGACTGTAATACATACATCCGAAAAGCCTTAAGGGATTTGACCAAGGCATAGGCCTATTTCTCCAAGATATTGTAATTTAGCTCTGCATCGCGGAGCACTTGACTGAAGAAGGCGATAGGTTGCTCATGCCCCTCCTCATTCTTCTGCAATAATACTGCTGCGATAGTGTGGGGAGATGCAAACGAAAAGATCATAAAGGGTTTTGCATAATCTGGTCCTGCCAATACTGGGGCCTCTGCAAAAGCATTTTTAATTCTGTTAAAAGCTTCCCGCGACTCAGCAGTCCATTTCAATTCATTATCCTTCTTCAGCATCTCAGTTATGTACCGGACTATCTTTGCATAGTTCGGTATGAATCTTCTCAGGAAGTTGATACGTCCAAGGAAGACTTGGACCTCTTTCTTATTTCCGGGTAAGGATATACCATTAATGACTTCTACCCTTTTAGGGTCAATTTTTACCCCTGCCTTTGTTACAATATGCCCCAACAGTTTACCCTCTTCTAAAGCAAACAGAGATTTTTGAGGGTTTAAAGACAATCCATACCTGCGGCACTTGTCGAAGGTTCTGCGCAAATGCTCTATATGTTCAACATCATCCTTTGAGAAGACTGTGATATCGTCTAGATACACCACCACAAATTTGTCTTGTTCTCCCACAAAAGCAATGTCCATGGCCCTTTGAAATGTAGCCCCCGCGTTGATCAATCCAAACGGCATTCGAGCATACATAAACGTTCCCCAAGGAGTGGTGAATGTTGTTTTCTTTTGATCCTCCGGAAGCACTGCTACTTGATTATACCCAAAATAGCCATCCATCATAGACATTCGTGAAGATCCTACCACCTTCTGCAATATATGGTCCATCTTGGGCAGCGGATAATTGTCTTTCAGAGATGCTCTGTTCAAGTTTCGGAAGTCAATAGACAATTTTATTTCGCCACTCTTCTTTCGGACTAGGACCAAGTTGGCCACCCATTCAGAATATCTTAATGGCACAATAATCTTAGCCTTTGTTAAACACCATGTTAAACACACACATGGTGTATGAGAAAGATGAACACACACACAAGAGACTCAACACACAATGAATGATAAGCATGTAGCTCTCTTATTTTCCATTATACAAAGATGTACATTTATAATACAATGGTGTGACTCTTGGTTTCACATTCCAAGTTCACTTGGAATCCATTGTGACTTTTCGCATTCCACACCTACCCATGTAGGATTAGGTGTTCCAACATCCCCCCTTAATCCGAAGGGGTATGTGTGAGTCCAAGAAGAGAGTTGTAATACAAATCTACAAAGTATGCATGGCAGCACTTGGGCTGAATCAACTCTCTGAAATGTTGGAAAGAAGAGGTGGTTTAAGGATGACCACCAACACTGGAACGCAAAACTTGTTGCAGTTCCCGGAACTCTTCCAAAACTGGCAAGAAGCTGAAAGCTTCTGCTAGAGGAATTGCCCCTCATAAAAAAGGGAGACCTTTGACCTAAAATAAGGGAGGTCTACTACTTGTGATGGTTTTAGGATTACCAACAACTCTGGAATGCTTTGAAGCATTTCCTGGAACTCAACCAAAGCTGGCAAGAAGCTGAAGGCTGCTAAGCTGAAGGCTTCTGCTAGAGGAAGTGTTCCTCATATATGAAAGGGATACCTTCGACCTAAAAGAAGGGAGGTCTACTACATGTGATGGTTTAAGGTTGTCCACCAACCGAAGGCATGCTCATGGGAATCCGTGTCTCTGGCGACATCTCTGAATACGGAATGACGAATTGTGGCTCAGGCTTGCTTGAACTGCTGTGTCTCTGGCTACAACTCTGAACATGGAATGAGAGATTGTAGCTCAGGCTCGCTTGATCTGACGTCGAAGCTTGTACATGACCACCATTTTCCCCCCTGTCAGGGACAAGGTAAGATGATGGTGAAAACTCAACTGCAAGTTTGCTCAATATTCATGAACATGTTCCGACATGCGACTTAAACATCTTCTTGGCTGTTGACGCCCATTGCCAAGAAGCGATCCATCCAAGATGAATCTTGGTTCTTGCAGGAGGCTTGTGCCTGAAGCATTTGTGTGAAGAATGAGTGTGCCGACCACAGTGCTTGCATGGATGAAGATCAAAACAGTGATCTTTCATATGGCTAACTTGATCACAGTGTTGGCATTTTACAATATGTTGTGGAAGTGGAACAAGATTTGGAACAGCTGCAGGGGAACTGTCATACATGAATCCAACACTCTGAAATATGATAGGCTTGGTGTAGTCTGGAATATGAAAGGACACATCCTTGTCATATCCAAGACTAGTTCGGTGCTTGTTGTGGACAAGCTCTTCCCAAGGTCTAATGATTTGCTTGAGAAGTGCAGGTTGAACTGCTGCATCTGCATGTACATCTGCTCTTGTGCAATGAACTGAATGGGAATCAACTGGAACTTTATCTTCTTTCTTCTAATGAGAGTCCTTCTCAATCTTCTGAACAGAAACAGGTTCAGAATGGTGACTCTTTTGTTGAAGTTCGTCTTGTTGGAGCTGAGATTCCAATTTCAAAAACTCAATCTTTTCATGTGCATCTTGCAAACAACTCTGAATGTTACAAAGAGCATGCTTGCTCATTTTTATCACATCATCAACATTTGAATGAATGAGGTTATTCAACAACACTAATACCTCATTGATTTTAGCCATTTCAACAACTTAGGCTAAAAATTGAAAGTGTGTCGGCTTCAACCGAAAATGCACCCGTTTACAATGTGATTCAACAACAAATACAAATGACTCCAAAGAATTTCCAACTATGGAAATCTCAAAGTACAAAATCTGCTCCTCAAATGATGGAGGGCAATCAACAAATTTTCAACTCAAATACACTTCAAGTCTTGAATGAAGATGCAAATCAATGTCAATTCAATACAATATGCAGCAAAAACAATATGCAAGAGGCCTTTATAGCAGCTGAATTCTTTCTTCAAAGCGCTGATTTGCACCAATAACAACTCGTCTTCAAATGTCAATTTCTTCAAAAAATCACCCTTATGCCACAAATCACACAATGTCAAATCTTCAATTTTCTCTATGTATTCAGTCCATTTGCTTCATATGTCAATTCCTTCATTTCTGCTGTTCATTTCTCTTTCCTCTCTCTCTCTGCTGTTTTTTTTTTTAATTAATTAAAAAATAGATTACTTAAAAATGGAAATGATGGGGAATTAATTAAAAAAATGTGAGGAGGAATTGTCATAATGGGAAGGGAATTTAAAAGGGGAGGGACATTTTAAAAAGAGGATTAATAAGATATGGGAATTAATTAAAAATAGGGACAATTAAAAAATAGGGAGGGGAAATATTAAAAAAAGGGAAATGTTAATAAAAAAAGAGATTATTAAAAAAGGGAAGGGGAGTGATTTATGGGAGAGAGGTATTATATGAAAGTGGGGTCGAATATTAAAATGAGGGAATTAAATTTTTTTAAAAGGGAATCGAATGGTGGGAGGGGAGTGGAGGTAAGGGTTTGAGATGGGCGTGGAAAGGAGGGTGAATGGTTTTGCAGGGAGCGTGGATTGCAGAGAGCGCTGGTTGCAAGGGGGAGCGGATTATAAGATAACACAGATGGGTGGGGCGTTGAGAGTGAGGACGACGTGAGCAGGTGAGGTTGGGGTTGTATAACGCAGAGAGGGGGAGTGATAGGGAGGCGTAGTGAAAGGGCATAAGGCGGGGTTGCGTAAAGGAGGGAGAGTTGGCAGATGAGCGAATGGGTAGTTGGGGGAGCGACCAAGCGAGGGTTTGATATGTATGAACGTGGGGGGTCGATTGAGGATTGAGAAACGAGCAGGGTGTGTTGCTTAGGATTGAACGTCTGGGGTGGCAGTCGAGTGTTAGGGAGCGTAAGGTGGAGTGTTAGAGCGTGTATGGCAGTTCAAGGGCGGGTAAGGGACGGAGAGTAAGTGCGTGCGGGCTGTGTGTTGAGGGCTGGAGCGATAAGGGGAAGGGGAAAGCATATAATAGTAAAGGGAGGGGGCGACGTTTGGGATTGGGAGCGTGTGTTGATGCAGAGAGGTTTGGGATTGTGAGCTTAGGTCGATCGTGAGGGAGCGGCAGGGAGGGTCGGGTGTGAGGTAGAGGAAGCCGCTGTGAGGGGGCGTTAGGGAGGTATGTAAGAGGCGTTGAGAGTATTGCAATGTGAGGGCCGAAGGCCAAATTCAGAATTTTTTTATTTTTTTCTTTTATTTTATTTTATTATTATTATTATTATTATTATTATTTTAATTTTAATTTAATTTTATTTTTTTTTAAGTGTAAAACAGCAGAGTAGAGAAAGGAGATTCACTTAAAACCAGCAACAGAGAATGAGAATGCAGAATTTTCCAGAAGATTTCAGCAGTAAAACCCAAAAAAATTTCCAATAGCCCAGCAGCAGAAAATATTTTCAATGGAAAAACTCAGAAATTTTTCAGTGAAAACTCAGAAATATCTTCAAAAACCCTCTTTAAACTATTTTCCAGCAGCTCAAAAATGCGGAATTTAATGGGCAGAAATTGCAGGAAGAAATCAACCTTCAGATGCGTAGTGCTGCTTGTTGCTCTTCTTCAAAACCACTTTCTGAATGCTGCAAAATCACTGCTACAAAAACTCTGAGTGCTGCAAAAATGCCAAGAATTTTTTCAGATATGCACAGGCCATAAACACAAATGGCTCACTCAATTTGGAGCAGGGCCAGCAATCGCCCGCTCTGATACCATGTTAAACACACACATGGTGTATGAGAAAGATGAACACACACACAAGAGACTCAACACACAATGAATGATAAGCGTGTAGCTCTCTTATTTTCCATTATACAAAGATGTACATTTATAATACAATAGTGTGACTCTTGGTTTCACATTCCAAGGTCACTTGGACTCCATTGTGACTTTTCGCATTCCACACCTACGCATGTAGGATTAGGTGTTCCAACAGCCTTCAACAGTTTCTTGATGTCCTTTTCTATGGAAGGGAGGAGTAGAGGATTAATCTGTCTTAATTTCTGTTTGTGTGGCTTAGCATCCCATTTTAATGGAATCTTGTGCTAGATAATGCTAATATCAAAGGTCTTCAAATCTTGATAGGACTAGGCAAAGACATCTTTATATGTCTGAAATAGCTTATGATATTGCTCTTTGTATTCTTTGAGTACCTTATTAAACAATTTCACAATCTTTGGATCGATCTCAGTGTCGAGGTTCAGGTCATCTACCTGATTTTCTTCAACAACCTTACTTCGCCGTATTGGGACATCATTCTTATCAAATAATCTCTCTAGAGGGACCAGTCCTCTGGGTATTACATTCCCTTTGAGCTGCAGCACCTTGTGCCCAGCTACGGTATCTTGCCATTTATTCTGAGGAAGGTCTACAGTGTCCTCCTTGCCAACATCTATGTCCATATTGGAGAATTCCCCAACAGTAGCCATGAATCTTTTGACTTTCTCTTTGTCTTCAAACACCTGCCAGTGTTTGACATTGTCAGGGATGGAAGGACGGTAGCGAACCTCTATTTCATACCTCAGGAGGGGGTTCTGAGGTGGTCGAAAAGTGCTTGCAGCTACTGCAAGAGAGTCTGCCATTCTGTTTTGGTCTCTTGGCATGAATTGGATATTGAATGCTAAGAAGAAATTCTCTACCAAGTCCCATACCTCATTTTTGTAAGCCCTCAGTCGTGGGTGCTTAGCTTGACATTGATTTCTTACTTGTCTCACCACCAGTTCTGAATCTCCCAAAACCTTCAAGCTCTGAATATTCATATTCTTTGCTGTTTGTAGACCCAGGAGCAATGCTTCATATTCAGCCACGTTGTTCGTGGCTTCATACTCCAATTTGAAAGATAATGGGACCAGTTTTCCAGTAGGGGAGATAAGGAGAATCCCAGCTCCATTCCCTTCCTTTGAGTTGGCTCCATCAAAGTGCAAGGTTCAAACCCTACTTTCTTCATTACTTGAAGACTGCTCTGTCTTTACTTGACGGAAAGATGGCTCTTGCAAATAATCTTGATCTTCTTCAAGCATTAGACAAGAAAACTCACCCTCTTTGCTGTACACCGGTGAATTCACTGAATTATCAGCTTTAGTGACCATTTTCACAAACCTTGTTTCCCGGTATAATCTCCTTTCTTGGCCTCCAAACACAGGGATGGTCGCATAGGTTAGGTCCAGCTTTATAGATCCTCTGATTTTTGTACCCCATGATCTTGATAACAACATCCCAAACCGAGCTGGGATGTCGGCCACTACTATGTTCATTACCATGCTCTTAGCTGGGATTTGGGTTAAATTTACCACCAAATCCTTGATCATCCCTAGGCATTTGACTCTTTTAGAATCAAAAGAGTAGAGATCTTTATATGGGCGAGTGATCTACAGCCCCAATTGCTCCATTACTGACAAGGGCAGGAGGTTATGAGACGCTCCAGAATCTAGTATACAGTTGTGCAATAGCAAATCATGAATTACTAAAGAGACATAGAAAGGAGGAGTTGAAACATCTAACTCCTCAACATGAGGATCGAACACAACCATGGGCCTTTCTTCTTGGAGGTTTAAACTGTCTGGGATTGGAGCAGCTCCTTGAGGAAGCATGAATGATGACACTTGAGCCTGATAGGCTAGTTGCTTCAGGAGTTCAGTCAAAGGGACGAGAATTTTTACTTTTTCTAGCTCTTTCTGAAGGCTAAACACAGGAGGAGGCTTCTCTACGAGACTTTCCTTTTGCACTTTACTGTTTACTGGAGGTTTTTCTTCCTTTGGAAGGGGTTTAAAATTTGCATTTGGATTAGAGGCCAACTTAGAAGAGGAAGGAATGGAGTCATTAGAATGTAAAGGTTCAGTGATAGGTCTCTTACCTTTATCTTCAATTTTCTGAGCGATAGTCTCCTTCTGAGGCATCTCTTCTTCTTGTTCTTGTGTGTGCGTCCTCTTCCTAGAGGACCTGAGATTATATTTTCTATGAAACTATGCTTGCATGAAATCTACAAATTGTTTGCAGTATTCGTCGATCTCTGGAACTTCAGCATCGCTTGTTTTTTCTTCTTCTTCTTGCAAGGAAAGCTCCACTCCTTCACTTTCTTGCAAAGAAGAATCAACTTCATCACCATTTGAGTAAGCAAGATATTGATCATCTTGTCCATCGGGGATGTCTTTGGCAGGGCCATCCATCTTCCTTCCAGATACAGCAGGGGCTATATGTGGTCTTGCTGCTCCTTCTAATCTCTTTGTAATATTTGCAAAGGAGGCTTTCTGTATTGGGGATTATAACCCCTGTTCGAAGCAGCTTGAGGTGGCCTGGAGGATGTGTTCTTTGCCTCGAGCTCAAGCTTCACCAGCTTGCTTGAAAGGTTCTTGATCATTTTACTCATCTCCTCTATTTTGTAATCTGCTACCTCTCTATCTTGACTTGAGGTAGACGCTTCTTCTTTCCCTCTCTGTCTAGCATCATGGTCTGACCTCCCTTTTTATTTACCCATAGAAGCAAAGTTAGCTTCCACTTCCAATGCATCAGTCTGGGCTTCATCCAAAGTAACAAACTTCCTTTCTCTTAAAGAGAATCCGAATTCTGACTCAAAGGCTGCTACAAACACCACTTTAGCAGCGATCTGGTGAGGCTTCATTTCGGCTGGGAGACTTGTATATAATTTATTAAACCTTTTTATGAATTGGATACATCTTCATTATGTCTCTTTCTAATTGCATTGAATTATGTAAGATAGTATCCGTGGTCCTCCTTCTCTCCCCATTTCTTGGTGAAGGCATTTTCCATTTCCTCCCAGTTATTAATGGAGCAGTCCCCCAAGGTCTTGAACCATTTTCTGGCCTCTCCATCTAGAGACTGGACAAAAAATCTCAACACCACATCTAGATGTTCAACATTGAAATTTTCTGCGAAGGAGCAGAAAACTTCCAGGTGTTTCTGAGCTTCAGTATCATTTTATCCATTGAAACGAGGTAGGATATTTAAGTAATCCTGAGGCATATCTTTTAGGATATGAGAAAATGCGAGGGGGGCATATTTGTTCAGTAGGAAGACAGGGACAACCATCAGAGGTTGTGAAGGTGGCGGGAGATTCTGATGTGTAATAGGAGGTGGTGGAAGAGAAGTATGTATGAAAATGGGGATATACTGAACAATGACTTGATGGGTTGATTGAACTGCTGGAATATGAGAAGTGGAAACCTCTGTGACTTATTTAACTTCTTCGGTTTCAGGAGTGGGATGCAGAAAGAAGCTCGTGGTGTCTACAGACTCAGCCTCATCTTTTACTTCAATATTTTCAAGGGAGGAGATACTAGAAGTATAATCAAGGGTTCTTACAGTAGAATCAGGACCTTGATCTTGAGCTAATTTAGAGGAGGATGGAGAGTCTTCCAGGGAGAATCTAGGAATATCTGGATAAGTTGATTGTCTTTCTCTCCAACTTCTCTTGTGCAAAATCTTCTCTGGATCAAACAATGAAGGTGTTCTCAACTAGGTTGTATCTGACCTCAGGTGTGGCTTTCGGGAAGCCAGGACTGCAAATAGATTTATCCTTTGAATGATAGTGGAGTCGCCAAGGTGAGGGATCTACAACTCCCAACCCTTCCTGCTCACCTATTTTAAAGGGTGGATTAATATTTGTCGAGGCCCAGAGATTTATCTCTTCAAATTCTTTCCCCAGCAACGACGCCAGAAAGATGTTGTAGCTCCTAGAGACAGCTTTGAGTTGTATAAAGACCAGTGCCTAGGACATCTTAAATGCAAGGAGCATATGACTCAACTGATTGCAGTGGACAATGTTAGGCTCTCATGCAACTATTACTCAGATGAATGGTTTTAATAAGGGTGGGACCAAGACCCCAAAGTTAAACACAACAACTAGGAAAACTACAGAAACTGAGTATAAACTGCAAATAGTAAATGCATCAGACAACTTTAAGACATAATGCTGTAAAGGGGGCCGACTTCTAAAATGAACACACAGATATCAAGCTATATGTGAGCGATGACTATGACAGAAGATGGAATAAGATACTAACTATAACCGGGCTTATTCAAGGATAAGAGTCCATATATACTGGGCCTATGCGAAGATAAGAATCCATATATCTGGGCTCGTTCAAAGATAAGAATCCTCTTTAGTTAATATCAGAAAAACAGTGAAAAAGAGAGAAAATGAAACAAAGTATCCTGCCTGAGCTATATTTAAAGCACTATGGATAAGTAAATATGAGTATCTGCTATGATAAATTCATATTCAAACATGGGAGCACTCGCATTCCAGAACATTAGATACAAGAAATGTGGAGAGAAACGAAATGAAAATTTGTATTAAAAACATGGAGAAGAGTTACAAACTGTGAATCATTCAGAGCGGAATCCCCAATTCCAGCAAAGCTTCTTATTACTGAATCCCTACGGGCTCTTCAAACATCTACTATCAAAGTTCATACAAAATGCATACAGAACACTTGAACTAGTGAGTCCTTTGGAAAATCTGGAACCTTTTGTTAGTGTTGTCTTCCTGCTTTTATAACCTCTGATTCCTATGCGCGAGAAGATATTTTGGGAAAATATCTTCCCCGCGTGCTTGTATGCAGTTGCAGGTCTAAATCAAAAACAGAAATGATGATGAGGTAAATTGCCTCTCATCATCTTACAAAGCAGGCCTAAAGCCTTTTCTAACTGAAGTGTAAACAATATGCTAACTGGAAGTAAAAACTGCAGGAGTGAAATAAGGATTTCACCCAAAATGACAAAGTAAAAAGAACATAAGGTAAAAAGGCCACACGAGCCCAGTCATGAATGATCATTGTTGATTGATGAGGCAGAACCGCCACTGCTGCTGGCGAAAGCAATACCGTTAGTCGTGGGAAGGAGTGGCCTTCTATACTGGAGGGTGTGGTACCGCTGGTAATGGCTGAGTTGGTCTTCTGCACTGGAGGGTTTGGCGCCGCTAGTAGTGGATGAGTTGGCCTTCTGTGTTGGAGGTTCCTGTGGAATGGACAATGGTCATGATCCATTGACTTAGAAGTGGAATTGAATCTCTTCATCTTTCTTCTCTACTTCCTTGGGCGTGGAGGATCGTCATCCTCGACCTCAAGCCACTGTCACTGGCTATGAGAGGGCATGTGCGTTTAAAATGCCATAAAAAACCTACACAGACAACAAACTTAACTAAATAAATCTTGTGATGAGTGGTTGACTGCTTTAGAAGGCTCAGGTGAAGGCGGAAGAGCAGTGCAGAGGCAGGGAATGCAGGGGGAGCATTTCCATGGTGAAAACAGCGTTTAAATTTGATTTGGTGTGAAGTTGTGCAGAAGGTGGTTTTTCGGAAAACCGGAGTGGTTTTCGCGCGAGGTTGAAGTGGTAAGCGTGTTAAATGGGATGCAACGCGATACGGTAAGGTTTGTTATGTGGTCCTTACAAAACCACCCATTTCGCGTGGAAAAAGCGTGATCGGCTATTTCGATGAAATGAACGCGAAAATGAATGGGAGCCGTTGGATCATGAGGATCAATGGCTCCTATCTCGACGATGAAGGAGAATGGAAAGGGCAGGGTTGAAAATGCGGGAGTAATGTGAGCCGTTGGATCATGATGGACATCAATGGTGGGGATCGATTGCGGGGGGAAATTGGGGGGTACGATTGTGCTCTGCAACCGGGTGCCTCCGCAAAGGAATGTGCGCCGTGATCCGTTGATCAGACAAGAGATTTTATCGGGGGATGGACATCGGCGGAGAACAAGGTTTGGGACGTGGAAATGGGAATCGCCAAAGTGCGATGCCGATGGGGAAGACGAGGAGCGATGAAACGGGGTCCGTTGGATCTGGGAGAGATCAACGGCTAGGATTCCATCGACAGGGGGTGAATATCAGCGGCAAGAAATGGAGTGGAAACGAGGAAGAGCGATGCGTGATGTGCAACGGAGCGATGACCATTGGATCTACGGACGAAGATCAACAGTTAGGATCGCATCGAGGTATCGCACATCGGCGAAGAAATATAAAAGGAGGATGGAAACGGCGATGTGCAATGTGCGATGGATGGGGGCCGCGCGATGGAGTGATGACCGTTGGATCTGTGGAAGGAGATCAACGGTTCAGATCGCATCGGAGTTTCGTACATCGGTGGAAAAAGAGCTCAGGGACTATAAATTTGGATGAAGCGAAGTGCGATGTGCGACGGGAAGGTGATGCGCGATGGCCGTCGGATCTGGGGAGATCGACAGTCAAGATCTCTTCGACATAGATGGACCTCGACGGTGAATCAAAAGAGAAAATGAATGGATTTGGGAATCAGCAAAGTCTGATGGCCAAAGAGGGCTTAAGGACTTTTAGTCGTCGGTCATAAAACGAGGTTATATGAGAAATGAGGGCCGAGGGCTTACGCCGAAAGGTGCTTAGAGGCCTGATATGTTAAAATTAGTGCTTTTAAAGCTAAAAGGTGGATTTTAAGCCCTTTCAAAGGTTCCGATAGGTGAAAAAGGGGTTGTGACAGTCTATACCGCCCTTGCTGTATTTTCTTTGCAGAATGAAGCTCCTTATCATTAGCCTTCCCAGCCCTGTGAGGGATGTCATAACAACACTACCCAATCCCCACTCGAAGGAGGCAACATTGTTACCATGCTCATCCATGATGAGTCCTCCTACTCCAATTGCTCCAGGGTTCGATTTTGAGGCTCCATTGAGGAAAAGCTTGGGTCTGCTGAGCCCATCACGCCATTCTAGAAACGTCTTCTCTTTGAGCCTTACTTTCCACTATGCTTTGTGAAATGACTGGTTTGTAGAGGGCTTATTGTACCTCGGGAGGATGTCAAGCACTCTTCTGAATAGGTGTCTTTCCTCTACTTGCAGGTCATTGATGTTAAAATCACTGTTGTTTTTAGTTAAAATGGTCTCTGCAGTCAGGCTCCAGGTCTTGCTCTGCACCTTTCGAGTGCATGGTTTTTGTTCACGAATATGACTTTGTTCTGCATGAACCATATGTTCTAGAGGAGAACATAAGGGAACGTGTCCCAGATTCTTTTGACTACACTCTTCCCTTTTTTTGCACAAGGGAATTTATTTTTCCATTGAGCTATCATATATGATATTGTGGCATTAGCATCAATGTCGATCTGGAAGGGATCAGAGAGGGTGTTCTAGCAATTTTTTGCAAAGGTGCAGTCGATGAAGAGGTGTTGTATAAACTCCTCAACTGTGGAGCATAGAGGGCATCTGGAGGCTCCCTGAATTCCTGTTTTTTTGAGATTATTAGCAGTCAAAATCTTTCCCTTTACCAGGATCCAAATGAAGTTTTGATTTTAGGGAGAGCTTCAGATTTCCATACCTGCTTCTAGATCGCCCACGGTGGAGAAGGGAAGAGTTCACTGTGGAGGGTCTCATATCTCGCTTTTATGGAGTAAGAGGATCCATAGGGGTCCCATCTCTAGTTTTCTTCTTCATCTTTTACAAGAGGGGCAGCTCCATGAAGCATACCTTCCATTTTTGTTTTGTCAATGTGAAGGTGAGGGGGGAGATTTGGGAACAACCAGCCCTCCCAGTGGAAATTATTGTCTTTCCAACTGGAGATTTGGTTCAAGGTTTTGATCCCAAGTTCTCTGAAATGCATTTGAATGCGAAGAAGACTCAGATCGGTTGAGAGAGGAGGCTTTCCCATTATTTTTTGATTCCATATGTCGATGTTGCGTCCTCCAAGGGGAAATTTGGAGGTGTTGTCACGAAGGAAGGGGATGGATTTCTTGCAGAGAACCCATATATGTGAACATGGCCTGTTGGGGATGGGATGTTCTAATATATGTTGCCTTGATGCTGGGAGGTATTTCCATTCTAGAACTTGCATCCACCACATTTGCTATCCAGTGATTAAACGCCAAACATTTTTTCCTCTGAAGGAAACGTTCAACAGCTTAGGGATGTGAATGTCAAGGCCTCCATTTTCATACTTGTTTGTTACTTGCCTCCACTTTACCAGGTTGAACTTCTTTTTTCACATTTTCCACCTTGCCATAAAAATTGCCTTAGGATGTTTTCCATTTTATTTTGAATATTGATAGGGGCTTGGAGCAGGGAGAAATGGTAAAGGGGCAAAGCTGAAAGCACAACTTTTAAAAGAACCACGCGTCCAGCTAGATTGAGCCAAGAGGCTCCCCAATGTTGAATTTTCCTCTTCATCTTTTCAATAGTGATGCTCCAAATCTCTACCTTTAAAGGTCCATTTCTTACATGCATCCCTAGATAATTAAAGTGGTTCCAACTCCATTTGTATGGGACCTCGAAGATTTGGGCAATGCTATGAATGGTATTCATAGTTGCGTTCCATCCATATATGGAGCTTTTGAGATAATTGATTCGACCTCCTGAATAACACATGAATTTGTCAAGAAAAGTTTTGAATATTCTAGATATTATGCAAGTAGCTCCTCCCATCAGTAGGGTGTCATCAGCAAACTGGGAGTGGTTCATGTTCTTGACCCCATTACTGAATTTTATACCTATAATTAAGCCCTCTCTACGGTTGAAATCCAGTGCTCGACCAAAGGATTCTACCATGAGGATGAAGAGAAAGGGGGATAAGGGACAACCTTGTCTCGAGCCTCTGGTGGATTGAAAGAAAGGTCCAAGTCTCTCGTTGACCAAAGGGAAGACCCAGGGATTGGAAATGTAGGCCTTGATGAGAGAGATGAGATCTTCAAAAAAGCCCATTTTCCTTAGGACAGAGTAAAAGAATGAGTACCTAACTTTGTTAGAGGCATTGACAAGGTCTAATTTTAAAACAAATCCCTTTTCCATTCTGCTCATGCTGGAGTGTATCGCTTCTTGGACCAGCAATATGGATTCAGTGATTTGTCTATTTGCTATGAACCGACCTTGATTTTCAAAGATAAGTTTGGGAAGATAAAATTTGATGCAGGATGCGAGGATTTTTGTGATAATTTTATAGGATGGGTTTCACAGGGATATTGGTCTAAATCTAGAAAAGGTGGAAGGTTGGGACTCTTTCAGGATGAGGGCTAGATATGTCGAGTTTGTAAAGCCCCCAATATTTTTCTTCCTTTGGGTCCATCTAATCATTTTGATGAGGTCATTCTTGATTACCTCCCAAAAGGTCCGGTAGAAGCTGATGGAGAATCTGTCCAGGCCTGGAGCTAACAAAATTTTATCATTTATGCATAAAAATGAAATTAAAATAATTTACAAGAAAAAGTTATAATATAGTTATAAATCAATCTAAACCATTTATCCATTCTAACTACAGATGAAGTTATTTACTATTAATTCTGAGAGATTGTAAAAATAAGAATTTGAAACAAGAATATTGGCTTATTATCAAACTTGCTAGAAACAAAACAGATCCTCTAAAGAAAGGGTCGATTTTCTTTTGTATTTATTTTTATATACTTTCTTAAATAATTATGAACTCTTTTTACAATCTATTATTTGCACGTTTATACAAAGTTTGTAGTAATTAAGGGAATTATGACTCCCCCAATTAATATTTGACATAAGACTTTACAATAATTAAATTATAGTACTAATGCCTACAATTTGAGGGAAGTCATGTGTCTTTGCATCGAGGCCTCAATACAATTTTATATACACTGAGATTTGAATTTTCATTTTGACATCTTGGATAAAGTTTTCCTAGGGTCATATGTCAATAGTGTGTCGCATCACATAATAGGTGAGGGCCATCTCATCAATGTGTTGGATGTCTTTGACTTGTATTTTTCTCTCCTAGATATTTTCTCCATGTCTATGCTTAAATTGTTGTGTTTGAATACGGGTATCATATCTACTATAGTTGAAAAAGGTTAATTGTTGTCAATAAAGCCAATGCTCTCGAGGGCAAGGATTCTAGTTAGAATAAACTAGCCTTCAAATCTTTATGGATAAGGGCGTGCCTTTCTCTCCAAATATTAATTAGTACTCCAATTTGAAAGATTTTGAAATCATTCATTCTAACTAGGTTCTAAGTTGGGGACGAACTCTAAAGCATGCATTCTTCATCGTTGGTCATTTTCATACTTCTTAAGGTTAAAGTATCCCAATTTCTAGTTTACCATGGGTGTTGTTTTAGATATGTTGTTGGAATTGGCATGTAAACCATGTATTGGGTCTCATAGTATCTTCACAAACTAAAATGTCTTTTTATCAACTTGTTTACATAATTGGCAACGATTGTGATATGTGATGACTATGCCTTATCATACTCTACATAGGGCTTCAAATTTTGAATATCAACATTCTTTTGTTAAATTTCTCTTCTAGTATATCCCCAACTAGAGTTTGATACATTTGTGTAAAGGAAACATATATGGTAGTAATGCTTCTAGCTCTATATGCCTTGGTACTTTCCACTGTTTATTTTATGGTCTCTAATATCACTGATTGTCTATTGATTTGATTTATTTATGAGTTTTCCTTTCAATATATTTCTTCTTTGGATATAGAAGTCTCAACGTTGAGATTGATAGTTTATTTTCCATATTACTCTTAAGAAAGGGGTTGATATAAAAAATGGGCATGTATAAATGTCCTAGTGGGGCCTCATTTTCTATTAGCAACCCTTCTTCTTCAAACTGTCAATGAACTTATTCGAAGTAAGGGTTATGTACTAGGGTTTTTAACTAAACTAGATCTTGGTTCTTGTAATCGTTGTTTCCCTAGCAACAACCTCTACGCCTTCATCATTCATCTTCATGCACCCTTCAATTACCTAATAGTTTTTTCCCATGGTAACCAATGCTAATTGTGTAATTGACAATTCCCTCCTTAATAAATCCCTTAAATAGACTCAAAACTAATGTCAAGGTTTCTCACAACATATCCAATTCATGTCAACGCATTTGACCAACCCTTGCCTCCTTTTTTGACAATACATGTGCGTTCTTTGACTCAAGTGTATTAAAAAAAAACAGGTCAATTTCTCTCAATTTCTCCTTAACTAGTGGATTCAACCTACTCAAATTTCTTCCCCCAACTATACCTTGGTTGGTGTTCATTTTGATGTAATTCCAAATCAAAATTAATAGAGATAACAACTTCCCTAAGCACAGGATGCATTGATCCTTGAAGGAAAAACATGTAATTAGAAAATTTGAACTTTAATGGGAATAATAACATTGACACCATTTTAATAATCAACCCCTACCTTTCTAGATTCAAACTTATAACCTTCACAAAGGAAATAAATGTTCTTGACAAATAAATACTCTAAAACCTCACAAAATTCTCACATGTTTCACTCATTGTATCAATTGCATAAATCATATATACTTCAACACACGCGAAGAAAAGAATTATGACTTACAAATATATTAGGTAACAAATGGAAGAAAGGAATGACTACTTACAAATATATTGGGACCATGTACTTTATTACAATGGATTACAAGTTATTTATGCAAATATTACTACTTAAAAAAGAAATTTGGATCATCACATGTACAAGGTTATCATTAAATGCAATGCTATTGAGATATCAGTTTCAAATCTCTTTGTTAGTAATTTCTCCCCACTCCTTTTGCATTCAATGCTTGTAAGGTGCAATTGGTGTTTTTACATGCCTTTATGAATGAAATCTTATTAAAATCAAAGTGACAAAATACTTGTTGGATGTTTCTTATTTTTCATTTTATATTCCTCCCTACAAGCACTAGAAATGGCTTAGAGATAATCAACAAGAATACTAGTAAATATCAATGCCACAACCACTTTTTGCCATGTATGCTTACGTGTGTACATTTGAGCCGATGCAGAGACGCTAAGTGATAGGTCAGTTTCAAGATGTGTAATGTTCCCTGCTAATTAATTTCCCAAGGGAGGATGAAGTAGCCTATCCAACCCTGTAGTCTATAATCAATGATAAAGGGTGAAACCCATTATCCAATGCTTATGAGGAAATATTGGAAAATTTGAAGTAATTGGGTGAATTGGGGCAAAACTTGTGAAGGAAGCCAGGCTTGGGGCTGAGTGGAGGGAAAATGGTAACCCCTCAAATTAAAATGATGAGGAGAGACCCCAAAGGGAGTATATAATAAGGGACAGGAGAATCATTACTATCATCATCATTGTTGGATATTTATATTTTGTGAGCTGAGGCTCTAAGGGTTTTAAGACCCTTTTTTCCTTTGATTGGTTTTGGTGGTGAAAAATCCCACCCTAGCCAATCCCCTCTTTCTCTAAATTGTTTAGCATAATTCGTTGAGGCATTTTTCATCTAATTTTTGGCAAGCAATGAAGAATTTTGTGGGTATTTGCTTAAAAACACTCTTTGTGATTTATGTGGCTAATATCTAGGGTAGTGATGCAAAAAAGGAAAATTTGGGAGCAGCGAATACCCTTCTAGGGTGTGTTTGTGTCAGCGCAAGGTCTTCAAGATTAATTGTGGCAACAAGGATTCTTGAGGCCTCTTTTAGGGTTGCAGACTAGTCTTAGGAAGGAGGGAATGTGAAAATTTCTAAATATCTCAAACAAAAACCCTACTATTAAATTTCAGATTTACTTCTCCTACTTACATTAAGTTCTTAATGTGAAATCTTCAACATTAACAACAAAGTAAATACATTAACAACCTACACATACAAATCTAAACTGAATAACATGCACAATGACAAAGTGACACACAAGGATTTTCTGGACAACTGTCCCCGGAAAAACCCAATGCGAGAAAACCTGTCTTCTAGCTACTGGAGGGTTTTTATTATTAAGCAGAATCTAAGTACAACAAATTTGGGCACCAAACTGGATAACCCAACAAATAAATAAATAAATTGCAGTTATACCTCTATTCTGGAGACAAAAAAACTGAATGATTCACACCCTCAAAAAGGATTTACAGAACTCAACCCTTCTTAGTCTTCATAAACCCCAGCGCTTCTTTGAAGCCCTCTGCGTCAGCCCTGATGGCCTGCATCAGCCCATGCGTTGCTCAGGGAGAGCTTGCGTCACCCGAGACTGGGTTATGTTGCCCCGTTGGAGCCTGCTAGCCT